>JALQPE010002371.1:0-129177 GCA_030407315.1 Asparagopsis taxiformis | reverse complement strand
GCCACGCGAGTTGGTACCCTCTAGAATTGAAGCGAGATAGCGCAAAGCGGCCAATTCATCATGGATAGGAGCGAGAAACCGTTGAAGAAGTGCGGAGTACCTCTCTTCTATTTCGCAGAGCAGGTCGTTGTTTTCGTTGGGAGGAGGCATGAGGGAATTGTATGGTGTGGAGAGGGCAAAGAGCATAGGCGTCGCTTCCAAAGCGGGTGAGGCTGGAGGACTAGTAGACATGTTGTGGGTGACTATGGATGGACGTTACAGACCAAAGACTAGTTTGGCAATACTCAATCCGGCGTTGCTTGATTTCCAGATTGAGTTTTTCCTCGACTAATTCCAGTATGACAAATTTTTTGACCCCCTGTCGATTTCACTCTAGTTTACGAATATGTTTGGTAATTACAGTGTAGTTGAAGTAATTGCAATTACATTTTTTGGAGCAAGAGTAGAATATCGAGATCGCCTCGCTGGCGAGATAATTACTTTCCGTAATTAGTAGTTGAAATTGACCCTCAATTGCAATTACTCAATTACAATGTAATTACCACCATATTCAGAAACTAGGCAAATTCCATGGGAGGGGGGGTCAAAAAAATTTGTCATACCGGAATTGGTCGAGCAAAACTCAATCCGGCCTAGTTGGTGTCCCGCTGATCTATCATACTGTCTATCGCAGAGTTCTTCCAATTCGAGTGGATCGTCGAGCCCCATAAGCTCTCTAGCATATTTAAACCGAGTGAGAGACTTTCCTGCTCATTTGAATAGGCTATTTCATACCAAACTATCAATTACAAGAATCTAACTGTGATTATTCTCCAGTACACTTCTCAACACATTATCTCTCGGAAGAAAACTCTCAATGGGACGAAAGAGGAAAGAACCGACTGGGACATGTGAAAATCGAGCCCCAGTTAAAATGGCAAAAGCTCTGTTCCAGGATGTGATGGACGGCTCCATTCATACTGCCATAAATCCTCTTTCTTGTATACCTTTAAAAAAGGTGAGAGGATATCATCTTCCGGTGTGATGTCGGTTGAAATCCGCTTTCCGCGGTGGAGGCGAGAGAGCAGACATGAACTATGTTGCAGGTTCAGACTCTCCCATTGTTGTTCCTCTTCAAGGTGTATTACAACACCATATTCTTGAGCACTTCAGCGGATTCTGCAAAATGTCTGAGAATGATGCAAAGGAGAAGATGAGAGCAGAAGTACCTGGTTCGGCGTAGTTGACGGCATGCACCGTCTCGCCGCAATCAAAGAACTCATACATGAAAAGGCAGAAATTTGGGAACAGTTCCTTTGGCCAGTTACACTCCTCAAGGGTGACTGTAGCATTCAGGTGCTAAGACAACTGCTAGGCAGCAAAATAGTAAGCATAAAGATGCTTTCTATATTGAGGATACCTTCTTCGATGTACTGAAAGGTCTCCGCGACGAAGCAGATCACCTGAGTGGATATCGAAACGGGAAAAAGCCATTAGCAAAAGACGTTGCTGTTGCATATGATGGATACAGTCACCATAGAGAGAGTACTGTCAAAAAAATTGCAAACGCAGCTATGCGCTTGCCAAGAGAAGTTATTGATGTCATTGGAGAGATAATCAACGGAGAGCATCCTGATCTTGTCGGAGAGAACTCCTCATCTGACCCAAATTCTGTAATGGAAAAAGTTGATTGCCGTGTATTCCGACGTTTGTCCATGTTACTTCTTTGAAAAGTGCAACAGTATTCATGAAAGCCCCGGAGTCGATGGGGGAAGAAGGAGTTAAGTGCCAGATTCATACCCTTCGTAGAGTTGCAGAGCTTTCATTGCTCAACAGAAAGAATTCTGACTGCATTCAAGTTAAGTCTGTTCAGCCGGCTTTGGTTGCGCAACAATTTGCTAAGTCTGTTCTGGCCTTCAGGTAAGCCCAGAAGTTCTCGAAGTTTCTTGAAACTGATGTATGGCCGCCTGAGATGCACGCTATGAGGCATAATTTACTTAATTCTACAAGACTGGACGAAGATGTCGAACAGAATGCGGGAAATGTCGGCGTATTACCACTTCTCCTGGAACAATATAGGAAGCATTTCCCCGTAATAGCTGTTCAAAAAGAACAGAAATACATTGCGGCATCAAAGCATATAGATTCTCTACAGAAACAAGATGTTGAGGAGAATTCATCTGTGGAAGTGGCGCCTAAGAGGGTTGACAACACTTCAGTTGAACTGTGAGACAGCTGGACGTTCATCAAGTCAAGTTTTCAGCTCCTCTCCCTTCTTAAACTCTGTCCCATCGAGGAAAGAACAGAAGAAAAGAAAGACTCTTCCAGCTCAAAAAAGACCAAACAGTTCAACAATACAAATAATAATGCTCATGAAACAATCTCAACTGGATTCGTCAGCTTCACAAGAGGTTTCTGCCAATCATACACAAGAGTCTGAGAGACTTGAAACAAATAAGTATTCTCTAGAAGATACACCGGGAGACACACCCACCAAGGAAAGGGAACCAATGCTTGAAGGACATTGGAATAAGCTGCTTTCAAATGGACTGGAGGGAATTTGATAAGACAACTAGACGAACAAGAGACAAAAGATTCGATATGATGTTAATTGATCCACCGTATGGAAATCCAGACTGCCGCTCTAGAGCTGGGAGCACATATACCAACTACGTTGATGATGTAGAAATGAAAGAGGTTGCTCAGTTCGGGAGGCGATCAATAGTTCCAGGAGGCTCTGTTTTCATCTTCAACTCTGTGCCATATGCCAATGGATGGATAAAAGCGCTTCAGACGGAATCCTACAAAAGTCATGAGACACCTCTTCATTGTTACGAAAAACACCTCTGGATTACAGACCACAAAAACAGAATCCTTCCCTCAAAACTCTTGCGAGTATGGTGTACTAGCATTTTCCCCCGGAATCCATCCAGATGGTTTTAAACCGGACTTTCAGAGCCCTTACTCATTGGTGGAATGCAGTGAGACAAGAAAGTTTCAACTATATCTGGAGTAGCCGTTCGTAGACACAAGCTGTTGAGACCCGGTACCAAGTCCCCAGTTCTTACTGAAGAAAAAAACCAGGCTTGCTCGCCGAGCTTATGACTACATTCTGTCCCCAAGGAGGTTCGGTGATTGATATATATGCTGGAACTTTACAACAGCTATAGCTGCCATGATGACAGGGAGAATATGTACGTCTATTGAGAAAGACACAGCAACTTTCCGCATGGCTCAGCAGCGTCTCCAAAGACTGTCACTAGAATACCAGCCGCGTCAACCTAATCTGCCGAAGAGAGCGCGTATATCTCGAGCATGCAAGAAACTCCCACTAGGTCAAACAAGTCTGCTCACTTTGAATACAGAGTTCAAGAATGGCAGTCATGTGGCAACGACATCTTGTGAGGGGGATCACTTGTCACAATTTAATCCTTCAGATGTCACGAATACGGCCAATCGTCACAATGAAGATGAGAACAAGTTGGTTCAAACTGAGTTCCAAATTGAGGATGATGTGGCTTTATTCTTAGGAACACGAAAAGTAGGAACAGCTCGTCTGCTTCCCCCAAGAGACGGGAAATCTATCTTTTGCACCACAATGCATGGCTATCCACTCAACAAAAAACCCTCCAATATGCATACAAAGAGTGGGGAGACCTCTTCCTCGTAGCAGTTTGTAATGTATCCATCAGAGGGAGGCAAAAGAAGAAAAGTATCCCTATCACTGCCCTGGACAGGATGAAGCACCACAAGTTTTTAGGGGGACTGATGCAGAGTGGAATATACTCATGGGATGTTTGCTTCCTCACACCTATCGACAAGAGACGTCCACTCAGCAGAGAACTGAGTTTCGCAGTAAACTAATTTTTGCTAGACCATAAAGCGGTTCCTGTGATTCTGTTTACGCAATACAGACATCAACTTTGTTGCTATGCATATTTTGAAATGAGCTGAAATCCATGCAAGTATGTCAGATACCTTCATCACCAGAAAGATGAAATGTACAAGTAGTAAACCATCAGCCCATATTAAACGATTCCTACGGGAGCATGGATGCAGTTAACATGCACACATTTAAGCAAATCTGGGATTTATAAAGTGGTTGTGTGAGCTATGACATTTTCACTAAGCCTCACTTCCATTCAAAAGGTTAGATCTTAAGTGAACCTGTAGTAATAATATCCAATGACCCTGCGGATTTTGCTAGTCAACGCAATCGCTGTAGAATGTGATGGATTCTCCCTTCAGCATAGATGAGTTCATTAGTATTGCAGTAAAACTCCAGAGGCACTTTTCAGACGACCATCCAGCTAGACTTGTGCATCAATGAGCGTACATACATAACTTGGTGAAGTTGATTTGTACGTCCATACAAAAAATCCTTACATTCTTGCAACACTCTGTTATCTTGTCCGACTTGCTCCAGTTTTACACTTCGGATGTGAGCAAGTTCCGCGAGTGCAGTTCGTTTGAACTCAAAGTGGTATCAATACGCGTCTCAGTTGCTCATCAAGGGCACAAATAGTAGATGCGTACAGTGGCCATGATGGAACCCGATGTGCGCGCGCATACCAAAGACGTCATACTGCTTAGAGATCCTAGCTCCTACCGCACACGTTTTTCCTGAGGTTCATGTGGAGCAAGAAGGCGGGGTTGTCCTAGCTTGCGTCTAAATTTTGGTGAGAAGTGGCTATACGTTTTTGTTCCGAGCCGGACTGCTGACCATGTGCCTTGATCATGAACAGAAATGCATGTCACGTGCGATGAATCACCAGGTAACCTAGTGGACATTTGTATGTATTTGAGTATTTGTGGAGGTGGAAAGAGTACAAGGGGTCAAAAAGCATGTTGAGTGGAGGATATCCGCCCTCGGGAAAATTATTTTTATGCAATAAAATTTGGGGGGGGGGGTCAAAACCATCTGAGTGGAGGAGTTCACGAATATATTGTGATGCTGTCTGGAGCATTCACCTCGTATTTGGAGCATACATAGAGGTTAATGGAATCATCCAATAGTGCTCCATAAACCTTGAAAATGCCACTAGGGTAAGTACAATACGCTTTTCATAGGTTGTTAACGTACGTACGAGCAGGAACCCATGGAAGTGAAAACTCGAATGATGTGGCAATGCAAGTATACATACATACAAATGCTAGTGCGTCCAATTACGGCCTAAAAGCCCGGGTGGAATAGCACACATTTTTCGCATATTGCATAGAGAATACATAGCCAACTGATGAACTCAGTAGTGTAATATGCGTACATCCTCTATTCATATGTATATCCATACGAAACAAGCAACCATGACATACAGCCACGCAGAGTTACACCCATACGCCACTGCCAATATACACTCTCGTTCGTCCCTGTTGCACCTGAAATACATATGTGCGCGCCTCTTCCATCTCGGAAAGTCGTAGTTTCCCACCCCATGCCTTGTTCACACACGCGGTGTGCAGTACATGCACTCAATATGAATGAAGAAAAGCACAAAGCTGTTCAACAGAAATAATCATCCTTCCAAATATGTAGATGTACATCTGAATGTGCTCATGCGTACGTGTGACACAAGGGCGAGTGTTACAATGTACACCACAAGGTTCATGAATCGAGTGACTGGAATAAGATTAAAACAGAGACGTTCTGCTGACTTTGATAATCAATTTCAGCACGAATCACTGACAGCTACCTGTGCTGCGGCCAGTTGGCAGATCAAACGCAATGTGAACGCTGGTACGTCTGTGTTCTCGGAAATGGACGCGGACGTCCACAACCTCTAGTACACCTAGTATTACTAGGCGGACGTCCATGTTCTCCAGTATTTTTGGATGTCCGCCTAGAACCGGACGTCCATGCGGTCTAGTACGTCTAGTATTACTAGGGCGACATTCATTGTTTCTAGTACCACGGATGTCCCCCTCGGGATGGACTTCCGCCATGTCTATGTCCACCTAGGACGGGCGCCGGTTCAGAAATTCAAAAATTTCGACCCCAGAAATTTCTGCCGCCGTGCTCGACATGGATGTCCGCATCCATCACGGCGACCACTCTATTTTTCCTTGTCGGTCGACTCCAATTTCGTCTTTAATTTTTCATCCTCTCGCTCACACCCCCTTCCTGTTGGTGCTCACCTCCCCCGTACTGTACCTCAAACACCCCCAATACCACTCTAGCACGCATTTTCAGATACCTATCCCCGCTTCCACGGTGCACACCTCCATTCCATACCTACTTTTCTGCTCTACCGTACAGATTTCGTATAACCAGTCCTCATACTACCTCAGAATAGGGCAAAACACCCCCTATCTCCTCGACCATGCTCTCCCCCATCACCTTTGAAACGTATTGTTCTTCAGTACCCTCTCTCCTCTACCCTCAACCCCTCTCCTTCGCCCTCTACACAAACTTCCCCTGCAGCTTACTCTTCCAAAACCTCTCACTCCCCATCCCGTACCCGACCTGCTCCACCCCTCCCTCCCTCAGCTGCTCCATGCCCCCACGCCATCCGCATCTTCGATACCGTATACACCACCACCACCGGCCCACGCTCCCGCTGGCTCCCCGCCGTATCCCCAGAAACCTCCCCGCTCTGAAACACATATCAACCCCCCACTTCGCACCCTTCCTCCACTCCCCTCCCTCCCCAAATACAATAACCCCCTTCTTCTCCATCACATCCCCACTCACCACAGCCAGAACAGACGCCACCCCCCCTTCTTTCTCCTCACTTTCCTAAAAACCCCTCCTCTCGGCGCCTTCAACCGCACCCTCCTACGGTCCCACCTAAACACCTCCTCCGCCCTCACTACCCCAACACCCCGCAGCGTCTCCCCAATCCCCATAATATGCTTGTCGGCACTCCTCTCCGAATCACAATCCATTCTAAACCCGCACTCCGTACATTTCCACCTCCCCTGTACCATCCCAAGATTCCATCCCCCCACAGAACACATCCTCATACCACAGAAGAATTTTCTTCCTCTCATACCTCATCCTTAAAACCTCCATCAGCTCCATGTAAATTTCGATGTAAATATTTTCTCTACTATGCAATCTCAAACATGTATGAGCCTATGCCTTTCCGCTTTGTCAACCCTGAATATTGGTACTCATGTATTCATAAAATAGGGCCACCCACATCCCTATCCCGTTCTGCAAGCTTTACAAACCACTAGACGCATACTCCACAACTATACAACAAACACTACTCGCTATTTCAGACGACGCGGTACACAAGTAGCGTAGTGTCAACCTTCCGTGACGCCTTCCCTGATGCGTACAAGTGGGAAACACGTCTAGACGTATATCAGAATGTGAGTGCTGGAATTTTCGGCACAGGAGATGCTGGGCCACCAAATTGATTTTTCGGAAATTTTAGAATTTCTGGGCTGGCCAGCAATGCAATCGAGCTGGACATCCACCGGACGTCCATTTCAGGTTGGTCGTGAGAGGGTGGGCGGGACCATGATGGAACAAGGACCAAGACCTGTCCCTGACGTATTGAGCCTGAAATCGACCCTTCGTCAGACGCCATTTAGCCTTACAGTTGGTGCTTACAGAAGCCAGTGATAGCCCCGATCGGGGCGGCGGCCGGTTCCTGGGGCCGTTGTGGCCAAATTAGACACCCTGATTTGAATTAAAATTTGGGCTATTCTCAAAAACATGCACATGTGAACATGTTTTTGAGATGGGGGTGTGCCGTACGGCACAATCGACCCGCCCAAATCGTTGATTTTTGCAAGATTTTTTGTGCCCGAAATTGTAGAATTTCTGGGCTGGCCAGCAGTGCATCTGAGATGGACATCCACCGGACGTCCATTTCAGGTTGGTCGTGTGCTGCCTACATCCACGCATTGCAGCAACTAAGCAGGCGAGTTCACTACTCATACAAAGTGCACGGAATACGAGTAACGTGATGGGTGAGTAGTGTTTGTCGTGGAGGAGTAAGGCAGGACCATGATGGAACAGGGGAAACGATGTCACCCTAGCATAACTTAGGCTTGAAGCCTGGAATCGACCCATCGTTAGGCGCCATTTAGCCTTACAGTTAGTGCTTACAGAAGCCAGTGATGACCCCGCTCGGGGCGGCGGTTCCGGTGCCTGGGGCCGTTGTGGCCAAATTAGACACCCTGATTTGAATTAAAATTTGGGCTATTCTCAAAAACATGCACATGTGAACATGTTTTTGAGATGGGGGTGTGCCGTACGGCACAATCGACCGCCCAAATCGATGTTTTTTGCAATATTTTTTTGTGCCCGAAATTGTAGAATTTCTGGGCCGGCCAGGAATGCATCTGAGTTGGACATCCACCGGACGTCCATTTCAGGTGATCGTGTATCGTGCACGTCCAGCCATTACCAGAAGCAAGTTGGCGATGAAGCACGTATAAACCCAATTGTTCTGCTATTTCTAGCATAGACCATCGAGTCTAGAGATGTGAGGGAATCGTCCTGGAATCATGCTCCAACCCACTAGGGAATGGACAATCTAGTTTGAAAGCATGGAACGGAAGTGCATTATAGTAGGTTCATAGATTGAAAGTGATAAAGGAGATGATTATATTCTCGATAATTGTTTGCTAAAGTAGTTGTTGTTAAGATATCTAGCCGTCGGAAAACTGTTCTTCCTCTTCGTCCTCACTATGATAGTGAACTAGATATCCAGGTTGTCCCGGCAGAAGAGGCACTACCGGGGCCACACTCGGTGTGTGCATTACATCCTTGCGAGGTTCTGTCGTCTTCATCCGCATCATTCGGAGCTGCCCTGTCTTCGGCCTACCATCTTTCTTGACCGGGATGGGAACAACTGTCTTGTGGCGAACATTGACAGGTGCCGGTTGACTTTGCCTTGCAGACCGGCGCGGAGCATTGGCGATGACTTCTTCTTCGAATCCCAACCGCCTGATGAAACCAAACGAAACATTGTCGGGAATCGGATACGACGCATTCCTGAAATACGTGTGATACCTCGTTGTCGTGTGTGACACAACTCTGTCGACATGCCCTGCCCCGGCATGTTGTACATGGCCGTGACCGATGAAGACTGAACGTGGCGGAACGATTACCTTCTTCAGCTTCATCGTCTTGGCGTACATATCTAATTCCAGCGCTTTGGAAAAGACGTACTTGTGGGACCCTGGACACACCCAGATAGGGAATGGGTCATCTCCGTTGGCAATAACAAAGTAACCCGGAAGTTGATCTTTGCGGTCGCGAGGAGGAACAGGGAAATCATTGTGTGGGACCTGCCGAGGACACCCCTTTCCCGTTATCAAAAACCGTCCCCCAGATGCCGGCATGACAAGTTTTTCTCCCGGTAAACCGCACTCCTCCAGCCCTGTCAGCCGGACAAGGATTCCCAACCACACATCCAGCAGGGCTCGCCGCGTCACAAACTTGAACCGGTCGATATGCGTCTCATCGTTCTCGGCATAGTCAACCAGGCAGTGGCGCGTAGACGTGAAGCGAGCCCTCCCCTCATTCCGGTTCTTCTCGTCTGTTTCATCGTCCCCCGTATTGACAATGGGACTCCACAGCTGCCGGTTCCCAGGGTCCTTGTGCACCTGCTCCCCCTCCCACGTTCCCAAAAAGTACCGAAACAATTCCTGGTTAGGAATTTCTTCCATGAGACCCAAGTCAAATGGGAACTTGTCCGACGCATCTAGGTAGCTTACATCCGCGAAATTGTGCATCACCGTATACCCTCGCTCGTTGATTTCCGTTCGGCAATTGTGGAAGTACGCCATACCAGTGCCGGCCTCATACGAATCCTTCCAGCTTGTAGACATTCGCGCAACCTGAGCGAAGTCCAGCCTCGAGGGTAGAAACGTCGATGTAGGCTCACACATCGCCTTGGCAGCCATCTTCCACGCTGCGAAGAACATCGGATAGACGTGATCGATTTCGAATAGCACACGAGCCCGATGTTCTTCCGGAATATGCAGCCCCTCAAACACAGGGTCCATCGCCACTTGCTTCAAATACCTCACCTCTCTGCCCTCCTCATCGATTTCCACACTCTCCAATAACAACCTGAGCTCAATCGGGGGCAGACAGCCAACCCTCACCGATGCGATGACATCCGCGGGACGCTGCGCCAGATGATGCCCTTCGGCTCGGTCTTCGAAATCGTCAGGAAGAGACGGCATACGGTCGTCGAAGAGGAGGTCGTCTTCAGAAGGAGAGTCACGAACGATGTAACCGTCTTCATCGACTTCCACTCCTTCCGGAACAGTGAATGTAATTGTCACTTCGCGGACCCCCTTGCTTTCGACTTGGCCCTCGTCTGCACCCTGTTTGTCTTCCTCGTCCGAAGCGGTATGGACAGATTCTTGGTTGGAGGGAGTCGCACCAGCACGTTGGTTATCTTGGGGGACAATCTCAACGGCAGAATCGGGGGAACGGGCGGAGTCTTCGTCAACCTCATCACCGGAAGCAGTGGCTTGTTGTTGATCGGTGGGTTTATCAACAACGGCCTGCTCTTCTTCCCCGGCGGATTGTTGTACCACAACCGGCTCTTCTTCCTCGAGGCGTGTGCTCCCCGTCGAGCGAAGTCGCTGTGAACGGCGGCGGATGCCATGCGAAGCAGGCTCATGTTCGACATTCCGCTGCTTCTTGTGAGTGAGTCTCACATTGGCAGCAGAAGGGCGGCGTTTGCGTCGAGCCTTAGTCTTCTTCTTCAATGTCGGATTGAAAAACTCTTTCAAGTTCGTTTCCAAATCCTGTAAACGCGTGGTTCTCCGTCGCATTCGAACCTCACTGCTCCGGTCGTCCCCTCTATACATTGCAATGGCATTGGTGAGATGCCATTGCAACTCCTTCGGCTGCTTAACCGACCCAATTGCCATCTCTGTGCTCAGAAATGACTTGCGCATAATACTCTTTGGGCGCCCAAACGCAGCGTACAGAGAATTTGCTATTGCAGTCACGCGACGGACGTATGTATAAAAGTCGTTCACGTCAAAGCGTCCATCCGGACGTCCGCCATGAGCAGGGTTCAAGTACTCCGAAAGACCACGCAAGACGAAGACAAAGTTTTCTTCCAGCAACTCGCGCACTATCTTGTGGTCCAGGTGCGTTATCCCAATCTCGTTGCGGCGCTCGGAATTGTTCAGCTCACGCAACACGTCGTCGAGAACAGGATGCTTCAGCGTTGCTATAGCCAAACGCGTCCACCGCCGAGCCGTGTTCGTCGAATTCATCATCCCCATGAACTGCGCCTCGAACAATGTTCGGATGACATCAGACTCACGCAAGTCGCCAGCGTTTTCCACGTTGTTTGCAACAGCAATCGTACGGATGAACTGCTGGATGGACGACAAGATTCGAACCAGGGAGCGCTCCGTCAGTTGCGTCCCAGTCGTATGGTTCGACTCTGCACTCTTGTGGATGATCTCATGAGGCTGGAGATCACTGTCGTCCTTGCGGCGAAGGTAGTACACATCCAGAGGCTGAGTAACCCAGCGCAAGCGGTTTGCCTCCTGTGGCAGCTTGGTTCTGTGCATACGGGTGAGGCGCGTGAAGTCATCCGCAATGCTATGCATAGCATTGAGACGATGCAGTCCGTCGATCACGGTCACGTTCGCATTGGCATGGAATTTGCCATTCTGGAACAGACGCGTGTCGGCGGACAAATGCGTGTTCTGCGACCTCAGCACCGTCACAGTGATACGCGAAGAGCTCACATACCCCACCGCCAACATATTGTTGCGCAGGTCCTCCACGTGGTCTTCTTTGACATCGCGAAGGGTCACGGCCGGTTCCACTAGCTGCCTCACCAACACAGTCGCTCCTTCTCCGACGTAATCCGACGTCACAAACTTGGGCACCATAATTTGCGTCCCCTGCTGCTCACGAATGCTTTCCGCCACCTCCGGTTCGTCGTCCACCTCGGTTACGTCCTGCGTAGTAGCTTCGGTGACGTTGGAGCGAGCAGGGTGCTTCGTGCCTCCACTGGAGGCTCTGGCAGAGCGAGCAGGGCGCTTCGTGCCTCCCGAAACCGGGACGGAGCGTGCTGGATGCTTCGTACCCCCCGAACCAGTGATTTCGCCTGCTGGACCGGTACTGGGCATCCGTCCCGAGCTGGCCTGGTTCGTCGCTGCGTTGAAGTTTGACGCTGCAGCAGGGGTACGAATGTCGCTAGAGCCATCCTCCGCAGCGGGGCGCATCATCCGAGTATCCCAAGGGTAAAACGCCGCGGCGTATGCTCCACCCATCGTCTCCGGCGGTCCCTCGGCGCCATCAAACATGTACGGGAACGGGAGGTCCTTGAACTTGTCCTTAGTCGCAATGTTGCGCACGACGATATAGTCGGCCTCGTCGGTTTCCGGCAGCTTGTGGTTGTGCAGCGTGCGCGGAAGGCCAACATCGCCACCAGCAGTGCTCACCGAAGCCGTCCCAATATGCACAGCCGCACCGTCCACGTCCGCAAACAAGTCGACATCGACGCCGCGCTTGAGTCCGCGCGACTCCGCTGACGCGCTCACTTGATCGCCGCAAACCGTTGAAAACAAACTGCTGAAATGCGTATCCGCCATGGTTGTTGAGTTGGAAAGGAAAAGAGATGGTTGACGTTGACGTATTCGAGTGATGTGGATGGTATGTTTCACGTTAAGTTGAAGAATGGTCGTGAACGCCAATCGCTGGAAATAATAACACAATACAACCGAAATTTTGTTAGGTACACACCTATCGTGACCGCTGGAATGCAAGACAGGCAATCGAGATGTGAGTGTCCGTTCAGAACGGGCCCGAGTCGGGCTCTCGAAACCTGACGAGGTGGCGTGAAGCAGGCAGTGTCCTTGATGTGTAATGTGTTAAAATTACAGCTGTCAAGCTAGGCGGCTTTTGGGGCGGCTGCGAGCACCCCTTTATCCGGGGAACACCCTGATTTGAGTTAAAATTTGGGCTATTCTCAAAAACATGCACATGTGAACATGTTTTTGAGATGGGGGTGTGCCGTACGGCACAATCGACCCGCCCAAATCGTTGATTTTTGCAAGATTTTTTGTGCCCGAAATTTTAGAATTTCTGGGCTGGCCAGCAGTGCATCTGAGATGGACATCCACCGGACGTCCATTTCAGGTTGGTCGTGTGCTGCCTACATCCACGCATTGCAGCAACTAAGCAGGCGGGTTCACTACTAATATAAAGTGCACGGAATATGAGTAACGTGATGGGTGAGTAGTGTTTCTGTTGAGGGAGTAAAACACGGAAGAAGATTTCTCCCTAGCATAACTTAGGCTTGAAGCCTGCAATCGACCCATCTTCCGGCGCCATTTAGCCTCACAGTTAGTGCTTACAGAAGCCAGTGATGACCCCGCTCGGGGCGGCGGCCGGTTCCTGGGGCCGTTGTGGCCAAATTAGACACCCTGATTTGAATTAAAATTTGGGCTATTCTCAAAAACATGCACATGTGAACATGTTTTTGAAATGGGGGTGTGCCGTACGGCACAAACGACCCGCTGAAATCGTTGATTTTTTACAATTTTTTTGTGCCCGAAATTTTAGAATTTCCGGGCTGGCCAGCAGTGCAATCGAGCTGGACATCCACCGGACGTGCATTTCAGGTTGGTCGTGAGAGAGTGGGGTGGGACCATGATGGAACAAGGACCAAGACCTGTCCCTGGCGTATTGAGCCTGAAATTGACCCTTTGTCAGACGCCATTTAGCCTTACAGTTAGTGCTTACAGAAGCCAGTGACAACCCCACTCGGGGCGGCGGTCGGTTCCTGGGGCCGTTGTGGCCAAATTAGACACCCTGATTTGAATTAAAATTTGGGCTATTCTCAAAAACATGCACATGTGAACATGTTTTTGAGATGGGGGTGTGCCGTACGGCACAATCGACCCGCTGAAATCGATGTTTTTTGCAATATTTTTTCTGCCCTGAATTGTAGAATTTCTGGGCTGGACAGCAATGCAACTGAGCTGGACATCCACCGGGCGTCCATTTCAACTTGGTCTTGTATTTTGCATCTGCACGCATAACAGCAACCAAGCAGTCAGGTTCACTGCTCGGACGAAGTGCACCTAGAGTGTGAACGATTGGTTTTTGACAGGCGAGTACTGCCGAATAGGTTTCACCCTGGACTAATGGTGGCTGGACATTCTGCATTATATGATATACTTCAACTCTGGAACGTAGCTTTATTTGTAGTCGAAATGAAAACATCTTTCGTGACCCTAATTCCATGCTCTAAACGCTGTCCCATAATGAACGTAGAGCTCCTGCCCCGGACGGATATCGCGGATTGCACGTACTACAATGATCTTCGGATTTTCTAGGTCCTTCGCCTTGAGCTTCTTCCCCGTCGAACCGCTGCTGTAGTTCTCGACAAACTCGACGTTGGCCATCCGCCTGGTGTCTTCCGCCGGAGTGTCCTCACCTCGCAAATACCGCGGGTCGTTGATGAACTGCGCCGAACAGAACGGAGCCGGAACAATCCAAATTGGATGCTCGATGTTTTCGTCGTCCTCCGCTGTTGCATACAGCTTGATAGCATACATCAAGAATGTTTCCTTCGTTATCGCCATGTGACCCTCTCCGTACGCGAACCTCATCGACTCCTTGCTCATATCAGAGTACACAACAGTTCCGTAGTATGCACATACTTCGTCACCAACATTAAATGTCTGTTCAGCGAAGAGCCCTCTTCCTGCATTTGGATGCTTAATCAGCGATGGTCGAACGCTCAATTTTTTCGCAACACAATCGTGTGCCCGCATCACGCGAGGGTTTTCAGTTTGCAACCAGCGGCGCAGGGAAGGTGGCCAATAATGTACCGGTTTCTCCATGTGCTCGCGCGACGCAATCGACTCTGGGCACAGCTGCCAGAGGTACTGCCGAATATATTTCGGGAACCTCTGGTACAGGGGAAGGCCAGGTGGGGGTTCGATGATCCTGCGTTCCCTCTGCGTACGCATCGTGACAGAGGGGGACGCCAAGAACTTCTCAGCACTCTGTTTCGCTTCTGTCGTGACCCTCATGTCAGTGTTGTTTGAAAGAATTACACGTGACATGACTGCACACAGCTTTGGAAGCGATCGTACCACACACAATTTGTCCATGTCACTGCCGACGAAAACACGGTGCTCAGGCAAGCTCATAGCTGCTTTTCCCGTTGCGAAAGTGCCAGAGAATGGATCGACAACAATATCACCAGGCTGTGAATGCTGGCTGATCAACTCCATCATGAGAGCGACGCTCTTCTGCTCTGCACGAACTCTGACCGTAGCACCGGTTGTGCTCCTTGTTCGCCACACCATCTCATTCGAATCGATGGCGGGCATATTGATGGTGACGTTGCACCACGCCGGGTACGTGCCGTCCATGTATCCGTGGTTCCTATAGGCCACCATCTCGCTTCCGGTCTTGAACGGAACACCTCGCTTCCAGAAGTGGATAGCGACCTCTGCCATGTTCATGCGTTGGTACCTCTTCCGCCCCGGCATTTGATAGAGGTGCCCAGGTAGTCGGACAAACAACAGAGGTACCTCGTCAACGAAGAAAACTGAATTCCGAACGACGTCCTCCTCCTCCTCGTCCTCCTCCTCATCCGCACTTTCTTCGCCACTGTGCTGCGATGCTTCGGAGTCCGAATTCATGGACGTAACCTCTTCTTCATCCGACCCGTCATCACTGGCAGCAGTATCGGTTGGGCCTTCTGACTGCGGTCCTTTGTACGTTTCCAAGTAATGGAACCATTCGTAGAACTGCAAAACCGAGCAGAACACGATGCCGTGGCCACCGGGGCGCAACAGCTCGTCAAACACTTCGATGCTAGCCTGCATATCTTCTGCAGTTAGCCTGTCGTACGAAGAGTTGGAATCGTTCCTCTTACGACGAACATTGTAGGGCGGATCAGTCAGAATGAGCTGAACGTTGCCCGTGATGGGCACGTGTTCTCGGCTCTCGTCGGCACTGACCAAATCTTCGAAAGGGACGTCGTACACCCGGCAATACTGACTCATTTTCGAAAGAAAGTCCTTTGCGAGAGCCTGCCCTTCACTTTCCTGCTCTTCTGTCGCATGGGGTGACGGTGACGGGGGAGACGGCCCTTGGGCAGTAAGACTGGTCCTCCCAGGTCCAAGTTGAAGCCTGGTTGTGTGTCTTGTCGACGGAACCAAACCTCTCCCTCCTGTGTTGCGACGAGTGGGAGTGTCATCAACCGGCTTGGGGACCTTTTCTGCGTCCGCGGCTTGTGGTGCCGGGCGGAGGACAGCCATAACGTCTTCGTCGAGGGTGTCAAAATACGCTGGCAGCTTGTCCGGATTTCCGCTTGAGAAGTATATTTCCAGTGCCCCCCAGCGGTCGGACTCCGGCCAGGTGTACAGGTCCGGGTTGACGATAAGAAACTGCAACCGGTCGAAGAACTTCCTCACAAGGTCCCTAAATGCACTGTGCTGCGCACTGGTTCTTGTCTCTACTTTTCCACCATATCCATCAGGATGAGATAGGGGAGCTTTGTTGTGGTAGAGATCTAGCTTCTGCTCCATCGGTGCGAATAGACCTTCATCGAGCACGTCAAACCAATGCTCACTGCTGTCGAAAATGATGTACGGCGCCATCAACTCTTCGAAGCTGGAAAACTTTGCGGCGTAGGCCACATCGGTCCAAGCATGGTATAAAACTTGAACCACGTAACAAGCTCGATTAGTGCTTTTCCGATGGGCTGGGACGCGTGCGGCTTCGTTCCCCTCTTCGGCCGCATCTCCTATTCGGCGACGCGGCAGGTTCTTGTTGTGATTTCGGATGATAGACAACGCTTGGAAATACATCAATACCTCGAACGTTTCCGGTGGAGCAAGAACGAAGGCGCTTGGTTCCCCGCGCTGCGGCGCCTGTAGTGGCGAAGGAAGCATGTTACATCCAATAAGGAAGGTCTGCGGCACGATCCCAGAAAGGATGCAGTGCTCAACCCATTGCCCGATACGCTCATCCTGTCTTGAAAACTCGGCAATGGGTAATGCCAGACGAACAATCTGCTTGGCTCGCTCAACGTTCATCTCTGCCATGACGATTTCGGCAACATCCGCCTCGACTCCAGCATTCTTCGAACGACCGCTGAAGGACATGCTGAGTCGACCTTGCAGCGCCACAAATTGTTCTTCCGTGCCCTGCGCAACCCAAGCGCCAAGGTCCGCGTATGTGAAACCTCCCGGCTTGTCCGTCAAGTCTGCGAAACTTGAGTGGGCGAATAAATCCAGCAAGAGGCGGAGGAAGTCTTTGCCAGCGAGAGTAGTTTCGCGGGCGGCGCGACCTACGTTTCGACGTGTACCCATGTCACTAGAATCCTCCCAAGGGCTAGCGGGTTCGCGCAGAATTGGCACGGTTGCGTCGTCAACGATCGGATTGCTGTTGCGCCTGCGCTTATTCGTCATAATGGAATGAGTGGAAAATTCGGTACAGGATGGCGACCGCTCGGCGAGACAGTCAAATTTGACGACGTATCTCGTGACGTTTGCACTCTTTCGTGAGGAACACTGGTTGATATCGAACGGAACAGAGTATACGGGTACACAGCACTGGAAAGGTCTTGAAACCCGTAACCGGTGTAGGTAATAAGTTGTGACGGATACGTGGTAGAGAAAAAATTTTAAAAAGATTGTGATTCCCTGCCTTTGAGTGTTGTACTGCAAGGCCGCCAGTCACATAGGTTGACACAGGTGCCTCACGCTTACCAGGTGAGCGACATCCGGACGGCCACTGGACGTGGGGATGTCCGACTCAGATGCATTGCTGGCCAGCCCAGAAATTCTACAATTTCGGGCAGAAAAAATATTGCAAAAAACATCGATTTCGGCGGTCGATTGTGCCGTACGGCACACCCCCATCTCAAAAACATGTTCACATGTGCATGTTTTTGAGAATAGCCCAAATTTTAATTCAAAGCAGGATGCAGATATTCGTCTTCTACCATTGTCAGAACACATTCGTATAACCACATTTGGAGAACCTGAGCCCAGAGCTATCGGTTTTGGCGGGAGCTAAGCCATATCTCATATAATCAGTAACTACTTCCCGCCAGCTGAGTGGTGGAACCCCTGCTATTTCTACCAACGAGACATACGGGGTGTCAACTCGGCAATCGTATATGATTTGGGTGCTAAATTTATTCAAGAGACGAATGGGCTTCGAAAAGGAGCCCAACTACGTCTACTTGTGATCCATGGGTATAGGACTATTCTATTCTTCTCCAGGCTTCCACCGTAGCCGCCTCCTCCGCCTCCGTTAATGGAAAGAATATCCGAACCGCACCTCAACATGTTCTTCATGTGATCCATGGGTACTGACATCTCACATGCTCTCCAGGCTTCCACCGTAGCCGCCTCCTCCGCCTCCGTTAATGGCAACAATATCCAAACTGGACCTCTACATGTTTTTCTTGTGATCCATGGGTACTGACATCTCACATGTTCTCCAGGCTTCCTCCAAAGCCGCCACCTCCACCTCCGTTAATGGAAAGAATACCCGAACCGCAGGCTTCCTCCATAGCCGCCTCCACCTCCGTTAATGGCAAAAACATCTCACCGGGCTGAAAACGGACGGACGACATTGGGTTCGTTCCGCTGCGTAGACGTTTAGAATCTTGTTAGAAAAAAGTAAACGAAAGAGAATGACATCTCATCTCTGTCGCAATATGTTCCATTTTCAAGTTCTCGGGTTCCACACCCATCAAGGCCTGGATCGAACCCTCTTCGATGGATAGGACAAATAGTGGAAGGCTTTTAAGCCTGTGACCAAGCGGCTATTGATTGGTTGGAGGAAGGAAATTACAGAGGAAATTTAGCTGAGTACGGTGCTCGCGATAGCTGTTAGGTTAAAGTCAAATATGTGTTTCGATTATTTTTCGTACGAAAATGTCTTGCAAAAGACGATGCTTTGTCGTTCTCCTGGAGGGAGTCCGTTGCATTGCACTCAATTCGAGAGCATCGTCATGAAGGAGAGGATTCTTTCTGCTTGTTAGAATCGGTTTAGAGCACATAGCTAATGCATTACTGGCCAGCCCAGAAATTGTAGAATTTCGGGCAGCAAAAATATTGTAAAAAACCTTGATTTGGGCGGCCGATTGTGCCGTACGGCACACCCCCATTTCAAAAACATGTTCACATGTGCATGTTTTTGAGAATAGCCCAAATTTTAATTCAAATCAGGGTGTCTAATTTGGCCACAACGGCCCCAGGAACCGACCGCCGCCCCGAGCGGGGTCATCACTGGCTTCTGTAAGCACCAACTGTAAGGCTAAATGGCGTCTGACGAAGGGTCAATTTCAGGCTCAATACGCCAGGGACAGGTCTTGGTCCTTGTTCCATCATGGTCCCGCCCCGCTCTCTCACGACCAACCTGAAATGGACGTCCGGTGGATGTCCAGCTCGATTGCATTGCTGGCCAGCCCAGAAATTCTAAAATTTCGGGCACAAAAAAATATTGCAAAAAACATCGATTTGGGCGGTCGATTGTGCCGTACGGCACACCCCCATCTCAAAAACATGTTCACATGTGCATGTTTTTGAGAATAGCCCAAATTTTAATTCAAATCAGGACGTCTTCCGGACATAGGGGTGCTCGCGGCCTAGCTCGACAGCTGTAATTGTACCTCATTAAATACTGTTGATGACTGCCTACCGTATACAATCTGGGCTGTTGGCGTATTATCCGGTACTTGACCTGACCTGAACGTTCATCGCAGACCGTTGTGGTTACCGACACTATACAGCAATCTTTTTTGTATCTCGTGCAACTCAATCGTTCCATCGCTTCCGGGAAAGCTTCATTATGCCGCCGCGTATTGCGAAGAAAGCTCCAAAGCCTCCGGGCCTCCAGAAAACCCGGTCAGCAGCTGCTGTATCGAGTGCCCGACAATCCCGTGCGAAGAAGCGGTCTGGGCCTACCGGCAGCATTGAACCGCGGTCCGGTAGTCGCAAGACGGACCGGCGCAGAACTGGGGATCCGCAGCGAGAAAGTGAGGAAGGAGGAACGGCGCGGAGAGAGATGGGGCTTGACCGAGGCAAGCGTGCTCGCAGGGACAGTGAACATCATGATGATGACATGATAGTGGCTCAAAACATGTTGGAATTGCGGCAGAGTGCTATGGCAAAGGTAGTTCCTCCCGGGTTGGCAGATGCGGAGGTGCTGCAGACGGAGTCCCAGCCGGGGGTTCCGAGACACTGGAGGCTGTGACCCCCACTGCGCCAACTATGCCGAGTACATCAGCCCCAGCAGGTAATGCAGTCAGGGACCCGAGGATAGCGGCAAGGGATGTTGTTTCTGAGCAACGTTCACAGGATGCCAACTATCATCGGCGGTCAGGTGGTACTGAGGGGAGAGAGCAGCCGGAGTGCGGGCCTCGTCACAACAGAGTGTCATTGGTGCCAAATATGCGCGTAACGCCCCCGCGACGTCAGGCTATTGGCGATGGAGGACATCATATTCCCGATAGCGTGGGAGATGGGGGGACGGTGAGGGCAGAGAGGTTGCATCCGCCGGAATCCATCGATTTAATGGCGAGTCGCATCAATGCGCAGAAGAAGAAGATCGCGGAGCTGGAAAAAAAAGTGTTTAGCCAGGACATAGCAAACAAGGCGCTCACCACGGAGATTGTTGCGTTGGAGGCTAAGGTGAAGACTCTGCAGGCGGAAAATGCCAGCCTTACTGCAATTGCGAGAACAGGTAGAATCAGTGATCACGGTGGCGGTAAGTCGAAAATACAGAAAGCCATTCCTGTGAAATACCTTGGAGTTCTTAGGGCGGTTGAGGAAAACCTGACAAAGTGGTGCAAGAACGAGACTATGGAGCTGGACCCTATAGCGGAACAAACGCAGAGACGTTGGACTGGACGTACCATCGAGGTAGAGCCGGTAGAAGGGGCACTTTGGAGCGAAAACGGTGTAGGATATATTGCTACCCCTCCGGGCTATATCATCAAGAATCTGCAGTGGTATACACCTTCGTACAGGGACGAGAGTGATCTGCTGAATGACTTGGTGCGACACGTACTGCGTCAAAGTCCGTGGTGTGATGTGTTTTCCGATGAGGAGCAGCGTGTGTGCTGTCAAGAGGCTGTGGCGGGGAGCAAGGAATTGAAAGTGAAGGTGACGCAGAAACTGTCCGACGTGATGAGTGCACGGAAGCGTAATGCGAGGGACAGATTGTTCGGTTCGCTGGGGTACACGAAATTAATGTCTAGATGCACGATGCTGACGACGCGAGCTGAGATGGACGAGCGAGAGGAACAAAAGCGCGAAGCGTCTGAGAAGCTTTTGAAACGGGAAAGTAACGGTGATTTGGATATGGGGAGGTGGCGAACGGCACCGTTCTCAGAGCTGCGATACAGCAAAGGCTTGGTTCCTGACAGCTTCGAAATGGAAGTGAATGGTGATGCATGGTTTAACAACCGAGTAGCTGTGAATGTGCTGGACATCTTCAGGGGTTATTCGATACGACCAGAACAAGTAATGGACATAGAGACGAGCATACTAACGCTGGCGCGCCTGGATGCTTGGCTAGTGACTACTGTGGAGTGTTTGGATGAACCGAAGGGGAAAGGAGGTGCACGGCAGAAGGAGTTTACAAGGCGGTACAGTCAATATGTGGGGGTAGCTTTTCAGCAATTAGTTGGTATGGTGGTGTACTGCATGTCTTGTCTCCAAGGCTCGCAAGCAAGGGAAGAAACGGACGTTGTCGAGAGCGAACAGCGGACTAGTGCACAGTCACGGCATGTGTTTGCAAGCCGTACTGTGACGAGAGAGGCTGTTGAAGTGTGGCAAAGCGGAGAGGGGTCTGGAATTGTTCATGTCGTTGATGATGTAAACCGCTGCTCATCACTTGTTCTAGTGTCCGAGGATTGGATTCAATCGCATATTACGTCAAACCTCGGTGCTGTAATGGATTGTGTGATTGCGCAAGGACTAATTGGCGCAGAACTTTTCGTCGTTGACCCATATGCTGGACACCTGACTGCAAACCTGAATGTCGAAATCAATGCCCCACAGTATGGGGGCATGGAGCGGCGCCATGCAGCCACTGCTGATAACGGTTTTGGCGTAATGGAGGATGGTTGAAATTAGTGCAGTAAATGTGACGTTGACTAGAAGGTTTATCATGTAGTACATTATCAATAGAGTGCTGCGATTTAGATTTATTCTTCTTCATTATCATCTGTGAATTGGTAATCAGTGTTGGTGTAGAAGCGGTTGAGATAGAAACGGTGGTCCGACCAGTGCATTTGTTTCGTAAATGGCTTGACTGGAAAGTTACTTCGTACGATGTGCACGGTGCCAGATATAGTAGATGCAGGAATGAGGTCAAACCAAGGACCACCTGCACTGTGGGATGCAGTGTCATTGCTGTCAACGGATCCGTTGTCCGGGTCCCATGTGGACCACTTTAAACAAATGCACCCAAGTGATTTTTCCACAGCGGTTTTTGGGGCAAAGCAGGTCATATACTGAACGAAAGCGAGTTCTACAGGTTGAAACAGGTTTGGAGACTGCAGGCGTACCAGTGCCAGGACGCGCCCTACCCATATGGTTCTGTAGTCATCGGCAGTTCCGGAGATGACGACAAAGGAGTACTGCGATCTCTTTGCGGGGCCGAACGATGAAGTTGCAAAGACGCGCTGCTGCTTGTGCCTCGACACGTTTGTGGGGCGAAGCATGCCACTGTGCGGGTCAAAGTCGTCGGCATCTGGGACGTACCCTCCCATGACGTAGGCGGACTTTACCACGGTGACGGAAATGTCCATGTCATGTATTGGAGGGCCTTCTGCCGTGGCGCGCAGTCTAGCGAGGGTGAGGAACGCTTGTGCAGCTGTGTCACCGAGTTGCTGGAATAGCGTTATGGTGCCAGACGGGAACGAGGAGTTGTGCAGCGGCAAAAGAGTGGCAGGATCGGGCTGTCCGTCGATATCTGCAACGAGGAGGGTTGCATCGGGCAGCAGGGAGGCAAAGTCGTGCAGTGCAACGGTGAATCCGTCGCGAACGAGTACTGCACCGTCTGTGGGCGATATCATGCGTGCGTTTCCCAATGTGTTCGATGGGGTATGACCAGTTGGAGTGGCCAAGGAGAATTCCATGTGGCGAATAGTCTCTTCCATGGCTGTGGAGCGCCTTCGAGAGGTTTTCCTATAACTCTGTTTGAACAGAAGATGCGAGTGTTCGTAGGGGCCTGCATCAATGTGTTCCAGGGCGCCATATCTCTGCAAGTCACCGGGAAGATGGTCTAGAAGATGGAACTTGAAAGTTTTGAGACCTGTGGTGTGGAATGGGCCGAGGGTGGAGAGCATTGATTGTTTGAAATAGGAAATGGAGTTCTGGAGGCTTTCTAGTTCGGCGGCAGTCCAGTGCTTGATGCGACCGCGTTTCATGACCCATGCGACGAGGTCAGAGTATTGCGTGCAGATGGAAGTGAGGGGGGCTGTATCTACTTCGTCACAGCATGTGTCAATGAATGCTGCGATGAAAGGGAACACCATGTCGACATGGTGATAGTCTTTGGCTGCGAGCATGCCGCGTATGCCGTCCTCCGTGAAGAGGCCGTTCAAATTGGTGCCCTTCTCACCCTTGGAGAAGTCGACATGAAGACCGGTGATGTAGTAGTCGCGTTCGATAGCGGACAGAATGCTGTTTGAGCCGGCGAGGATGGATTTTTTCACCTTCTTGAAGGTGCGAGGTGTCCCGGAATGGGAGGCAGTGGTGGTGAGGTCTGGGGAGCTGAGGCGGTGGACAATGCACTGTTTGATGAGCTTTGAGATGCCGAGGTGGAGATTGTGCAGAGGCTCGAAGGAGAAAATGTTGTAGGGGTCTAGGGGACTGTTGGTGGGTAAAAGAGCGGTCGATTCGAGGACAGAGTGTTGTTCGAGGAGGGAGAGAGCTTCGAGCGGAGCAGTTGTATGCTCCTGAGCGCTCTCTTGGCGTGCAGAGCGTGTATCATCGAGGGAGCGGGGCTGGTGTGGCGCGCTGGATTCAAGTTGAGTGGCGGGGATGTAGCAGCGGTGGCAGGGATGTGTGGTGGTAGTGCTGTTGCGAGTGCATGAGAGCTCTTTGGCCTCTGGAAAGTCGCAGCAATAATTGGCTAGGATGGGAAAGCATTGGCGGGCAGTTGCAGTGGAGTCTGTGCAGGGGAACCCGGAAGAGAACGCGGTGGATAGGGACGAAAACACTTTTTCGAGTGCTTTATGAAGAATATCAATTTTGCGAGCGCGACTAGCAGAACTAGAGGTTGTCGGCATTTCATCACCGAACAAGGCGTTGGACGAAGGGTTAACAATGTACGGAAGATACCCGACGATGGTGAGGCCGGTACGGATGCAGTGGCGACGGAGGGGGGCGGAGAAGTTGAGCAGTGTGACGTGTATGGGGTATGCGACGATTGCGGAGCTCTTGAGGCTTGTGCTGCTCTTGTCGGAGTACACTTGGAGGAGGCCGGCAAAGGAGGAAGCGGTGGGATCATTTTCCTCTGCCCATACGACCTGTGGATCTTCCGAGAGCTGCACGCGCTGTCTAGTAACCTGGTGCAGCGTTTTCGCGAATTCTGTGTGTAGGGGATGAGAAAATATTGCGGTGCCGTCTGGGGCGGTCTGTGGGGAGGGGTGGAAGAGAGTATTTTGGTCGTTAGCCAGTGCTAACTGCCTGCGGAGCATGTCGACTGGGTCGCGGAGGTACAGCTGTGCCGAGTACTTACCAGTTTTGTCTGGAATGATGTGGCTCTTGTAACCTTCGGTGCGGAAATGTGTTTCGACCATGGAAGCGGTAACGTGGCGACATTCTTCTACGGTGCGAACGGCGCTGTTGAACTTTTCTAGGGAGAATGCGGGGTCTTGTAGGATGGTGATGACTTCGCTCACGCGGCCAGCGCCGGCCTTGTACTCGAGGGTTGTGAGACTGGCGGCGAGGGATTGCACGAGGAGGTCTGCGCGGGAGGGGGTTGAGGTTGGTGGCAGTGAAGCGTCACAGGGTGAGTCGCTGGAGGAAGCACGACCAGATTCTGGGTCTGGGGAGCTGGGTTGCGGGGAATCATGGTCGCCGTTTCGAGCAGGCTCATGGGTGACGGCAGGGACACGAGCGTTGTTGAAATGTTGGGGAGAGGGGTTGAAACGGTAGCGACACGTTCGCTCATGCAGCGCGAGCGCATAAGCATCTACGCAGTAGTAGAAGCACCCTTCATACTTGCATTCCATGTCGAGTTTTGACGCAAAAGGGAGGATTGCGAGCTGAACAGGGGAGACTGTGCCGTCCAGATGCGACCAATTTTATTTTTGTGGTGCTTTCGAGACTTGGAATGTAACGTGTTCGTAGTTTTTTGGGTAGTAGTTTTGTGCTCACTCCAGCTGACATCCCAACGGTGGAATTTAACCGAGAGTTCAATCATTTCCAACTGTTACATCACATTGCGTGCTGGCAACGTGTGCATGGAAGGACGAACGACTGCCCTGGGAGATGAATTTTCAATTAATTCATTTGTAATAATAAACTTTTTTATTTCCAAACTTCGTGGAATCTGAATGTGCTTTACAGCGGATATGCCACAGATCATGTAAGGAAAGCAAATGGATTCTCATATATATGATTATATGTTTATATTCGTTGTTCTCGATCCGGATCTCTTTGTTCGGGGAATCAGAGACCATGGCTTGGGCCATACTCAATCTCACTGCCGGCGATGATTTCGAGTATGCACAGCAAGACTTAAGCGGACGCAGAAAGCTGTCCGGTCGACGCCGCAGGCTCCACTCCGCCCTCATCACCGACTGATCTTCTTTGACCGACTTTGCTTTGTACGTGCGCGAATCTTGATCAAGATTCGCGCACGTACCTTCGTTCCATCCTCTACCCTCGAGGGTATGCGTTGAGGGAAGCGTGGGTTTTGAGTCTGACTATTTCCGTTGATGCGATATTTTTCATGGGAAGCCTGTTGACTGATGGTGTGTATTGAGCGGAGGATGGAAGAGAGGTACGTGAAGTTTTGAAAGTATGCTGTGAGGGAAGGTTGATTTTGAGTCTGACTGTTGTGGTTGATTCCGATGTTGTGTAGATGATGCAGGAATGTTGATGACGGAAGGTAAGTTTCATTGAGTGCCAAGATGTGCTTTGCGAAGATATGGACTGCTGACTATGATTATTGTTAATTGCAAGGTTTTTGGATCATGGTTTGTATTGTGTGTAGGATGGATGAGAGGTACATTTGCGAGTTCTCAGGGTATGTAGCGAGGGAAACGTTGGTTTTCAATCTGACTGTTGCGATTGAATCCGATGTTGCGTAGGTGATGGAGGAATAGTGATGACGGAAGGTAAGTCACATTGGGCGCCCAGACCGGTTGTGCGAAGATGCGGAATGCTGACTACTTTTCTTGGCTACACGATTACGTGATTTATGGTTTTTATTGTGTGCAGGATGGAACAGGTAAAGTAAGTGTGCGAGTTTTGAAAGTAAGCAGCGAGGGAAGGTTGGTTTTGAGTCTGACTATTTCCGTTGATGCGATATTTTTCATTGGAAGCCTATTGAGTCATGGTGTGTATTGTGTGGAGCGAAGGTAAGTGTGCGAGTTTTGAAAGTATGCTGTGATGGAAGGTTGGTTTTGAGTCTGACTGTTGTGGTTGATTCCGATGTTGTGTAGATGATGCAGGAATGTTGATGACAGAAGGTAAGTTTTACTGAGCACCAAGACTTGTTTTGCGAAGATATGGACTGCTGACTTTGATTATTCATTGCAAGGTTTTTGGATCATGGTTTGTATTTTGTGTAGGATGGATGATTCAGTCATCCTCTCGGAGAGGTAAGTAAGGGAGTTTCTAGGATATCTGTCGTGGTAAGCGTTGCTTTTGAGTCTGACTGTTGTGGTTGATTCTGATGTTGTGTATGTGATGCAGGAGTGGTGAAGCAGGAACGGCAGGACTGAAGGAGAGTGAAGAAGGGATGTAGGAAGATGGGGAATGAAGCTGTGAGGTGTTTCTGGTATGTGTATATTTTGGGGCATACGATAGAAGTGAGAGTGCGTTTCAAGTGGTGTAAGATTTTGCTGACCATGTTCGTGTTTGATGTCTTGATGATTTAATGGGCTGGGGTGGTGTCGAGGAAAGCGGGGATGGTATTGGGAAGGAGCGTATTTTTTGTAATCTAGGTCGTGAGGGTTCTTGCAGTATGTGCGGATGGTGGTGCATGGCGTTCGGATGGTAGGGAGAACGCGATAGTGAGGGAGATGGGTGATCGACGATATGCTGACAGGTATTTTGTATTCTGGCTGGATACGTATTTCCTATTCTAACCGGGTATTTATTTCCTATTCTAACCGGGTATTTATTTCCTATTCTGACCAGATATGTATTCCCTATTCTAGAGAGACGTATTGTATACGAGCAGTTTCCTAAATGAGAGAATAAAATACGGTCCGATATGGGCCCTGAATTTACCATCCGCTGTAATTTCTTCCCTCCCGGTTTTCGCTGATATATTGTATACTGGATGTCGGGTCCTAGTATTCCGCCATATGTACTAGAGAAAGTGGATGTCGGGTCCTAGTATTCCGCCATATGTACTAGAGAAAGTGGATGTCGGGTCCTAGTATTCCGCCATATGTACTAGAGAAAGTGGATGTCGGGTCCTAGTATTCCGCCAAACGTACTAGAGAAAGTGGATGTCGGGTCCTAGTATTCCGCCATATGTACTAGAGAAAGTGGATGTCGGGTCCTAGTATTCCGCCATATGTACTAGAGAAAGTGGATGTCGGGTCCTAGTATTCCGCCATATGTACTAGAGAAAGTGGATGTCGGGTCCTAGTATTCCGCCAAACGTACTAGAGAAAGTGGATGTCGGGTCCTAGTATTCCGCCATATGTACTAGAGAAAGTGGATGTCGGGTCCTAGTATTCCGCCATATGTACTAGAGAAAGTGGATGTCGGGTCCTAGTATTCCGCCATATGTACTAGAGAAAGTGGATGTCGGGTCCTAGTATTCCGCCAAACGTACTAGAGAAAGTGGATGTCGGGTCCTAGTATTCCGCCATATGTACTAGAGAAAGTGGATGTCGGGCCCTAGTATTCCGCCATATGTACTAGAGAAAGTGGACG
The DNA here is from genome assembly GCA_030407315.1 of Asparagopsis taxiformis. NCBI lineage: Eukaryota > Rhodophyta > Florideophyceae > Bonnemaisoniales > Bonnemaisoniaceae > Asparagopsis > Asparagopsis taxiformis. The sequence goes on along the minus strand of JALQPE010002371.1, from coordinate 101,133 downwards.
TCCGCATCCAAAAAATTTTTATTTTTTTTTGGACGCGGACGTTCATTTGTTCTAGTAAATCTCGGGGCCGACTAGGACCCGTACTAGAGAGACTGGACGTCCGCGTCCACTTCCGAAAACACAGACGTAGGAGAATTGTGTTCACATTGTTTGCGATATGTTATAGAGAGCCCTTTTGATAGTCGAAGTGTGGGTACTTGGTTCAATAGGGTTCGTGTGACATGTGGCTGATGGCTGAGGCGGAACCGAAAAGTATGAACACGAGTGCGTTGAAGCATTCCTAGCATAGAAATTTCCCGTCCACGTCAATTCAATTTTTTTGGTGCTCATCTGTAAATTATTTTCATTTATAAATTATTAGCGGGCTGAGTTCACTAAAGCTCACAATTTTCGGTTTTCTGATCAATTCTCGCGCGCTTGCAACTTGATAAACACTCATCTAGTCGCATGGAGGTTCTGTTGCCGGAATCATTTCAAATTTCCGACGAATTGAAACGAAACACATAACAATACTATGTACCAATATTTCAATGCTGTTTAGAATTACAGAACGAAGGAAACTTGTCCATCAGATATCAGTGTCCATATCCACCAGTTTTGCATTTCAGTAACGATGGTGTCATCATGACATGGACACCTGTCTTTTCAATCCAATGAGGCTTCATACATCATTTTCAATGTTGGTACGCAAAAGGACAGCTGTCTTTACATATCTCGTAGTCAGATTCGCAGCCTTCGTGACAATGGTAAACTTCTACATTATAATTACTAGAGAAGAGTTCTAGCCGTTTCCCAGGGCACGCTCTAGGACCTTTCTACTCTTCTTCGGACGGAATGTTTTTTTCTGATGAATAAAATTATTTCTGAAATATTTGAAATCAGTGTTCCGACCGTTTAATCGCATACCGTGTGCCGCGCTTCCGCGAGTCGCTGGCCACGTGTACCGAATTCCCCCAATTATTTCCCCTTTTGGGTTTTTATGACGAAAGTCTTTTCCCCAAATTCCCTTTGTATTAGGCTACGGCCCTGGTTTCGCTTAAGACAGCCTGTCCCGAACTAGCTAGTATAAGTAACCACTACCGCCGCCACCTTGGGCAAGTAAAGCCAGCAATTACGTGTTCGAGACTTAGCTTCTTTGGTAACGAGCGAGGAGCTCTAAGCGACTAGCCTACGGCGTAATTTTTCAACCCGATCGTGATATAACGTGCGCCCGCACAACGCGCGCACCGATTCGACGTACGAAACGCGCCACCGCACGCCCTGCTGCGTTCCAATTGACCATGGACTTACGCCCATGTGTGGACTACGACCGGCTCGAGGTAACTCGGTGGTACCGCCTCAGAACCACTGCTCGCGCCAGATAAGAGTAGATCCCGCGTCTCGATCGCCCCTCCTTGTCCGTTCGTCGCGCCGCTCTCGCCGCTGCTACCGACGCGCTTCGACTCGACGCCGCGACCCCATAAGACGATCAATTCATCTCGCCCCTCATCCCGGGCAGCCGATTCTAGAACCCCCTATCAACCAAGGAGCCCCTGGCGCCTCTGGTCCTACAAATGGGTGTCAGTGGAAACTGGTGATGATATTACCTAAGGTCAACTCCAAAACCATGTATCAGGATGTGCCGAAGTCCGTCCGGAAGAATAAGAGCTTGCTAAAATAGGAAGAGTAATTTACGGCATCTCTATGGGTATATCTGATCGATCGCTAGAAATTCAGGTTTGGAATTGGGCCTTCGCTACTCCTAGGAGCTCAAATCGCTAGGATATTCGTCTTTCATATCTACGCAACCAGAAATAGCCATTGAGAACATAATGCGGCGTATTTGACACCCAAGGCTTCACAACCGCATGGAGTTGACATTAAAATTACGAAAAGAGGCATTCAGAAAGGATAGTGAACTCTTTCTTCGTGAGACTGCCATAGAGACTGACGCCATCGATTGAAAAGTTGCAGCTAACAGATCTACGAATAAAAAATATGATTCATACGCGGAAGTCACTACTGTATTGCCCGCATCCCAATCCCGATCAGGGAAACAAAGGAAGTAGCGATAGCTATGCGAGTCTAGATCAAACTCGAAGCGTACATTGGACAGGAGAATGAATGAGTATATCGAACTGCCAGACAGTAAGGCCCCTGAAATTACAAGAAAACGCAAGGAGAAGCCAGACTGCTTAAACTCAAAACGTAATTAGAAAAAATCCCTAATGGACTGCCGTATGGCCTCCGCAGAGGAAAACAGACAGCTGCAGTGAGATCAAAGGGGTCTAAAATGAGGCGAGTATCCTCTGGACTCGTTGGACAGCTGCCAAATTGAGGAAACCACAATAGATCATTCTTCTCTTTTCCAGCTTCCTTTGGAGCTGTACGATGCGACTGTGCTCGCTGATCAAGGATCAGAAGCTTGTATTCTGCCGCCATCTGTCCGAAAAGAGTTTTTGAAAGCTGATAAGGACGTGAGGGTGACGCAATTATCCAAAAAGCTTTATTAGAAACTGTCAATAAATCAGCTCCGTCTCTTCCGTGCCGTAAGACTGTCAAAGCAGACGTTTTACAGCGTATCAGAAATGGCGCTAACGTCTCATTATGAAATGTTGAGAAAAATGTCGGGGAAAATCCTGTCAGCCATGCAATCTTCAGCAGGCATGTACTGCAGAACTTAGGACTTTGAGACAGAATGAAGCTGACTGCTGCCTGTGATAGGTTCAATGGAGTTGTTGATGTTGAGGACATTTTGCCCTCCGATGTACTGTGCGAAACAGCGAATATGACTATATACAGCCTCCTGAAGAACCGCGAGTTCGAGTTCCGAAGTACGTTCTATTCTGCAGCTGCAGCACAGGGTGATCATGCGGAAGACACAGACATCAACGTTGACAAAGGGAAAGACAATCCTTCATTATTATCTACTACACTCCAAACTTTTGTGATGGGAGCGAAAGAGAACGGCATGTCATCGGAAGGCTGAAACAAACTTATTGAGTTTCTGCATGAATATCCCCCGTATTCCGCATTCGACTGGGCTTCTCAAAACGTGTTGCTGTCGAGACAATGAGGGTATGCCTTCTACCTAAAAGAAAGCCTATCAAGGTGAAGGCTCAACGTACTCACCTGAGCAACGTAAGTTTAAGGAACAATGTGCTGCTGAACTGGTTGAAATGGATTTTGCAGCCATTTTGCCGACGGCCACGTAGCAAGCAGCATCCCCCATCGTTCCAAAATCTGTCTCCAAGTCAAAATACAGAATATCAAGTGATCTTAGGCTTATAAATGCTTCCACAGTTAAAGAGGCATGGCAAATTCCCAATCTCGACGCAGAAATGCTTGACTTTGCTGGTAACGCCTGCTTCGCAAGCCTAGACTTCATGTCTGCCTACCCGCAGCTACTATTACTACAGAATCATACGATTAATGTGCAATAGTAATGCCCTACTGCACAATTGCCTCCAAAAGTGTGAAACCAGGACTTGGCAACGCAATAGCTCATTTTCAACGCACTGTGGAGCTATTGTTTGAATATATAAGAGGAAAATTAAAAGGTTGGCTACATGAATTTAAAATCCAAGCCACATGCAAGAAACAGATCCTATCTCTGCTGGAAAGATTATTCCACACGTGCAATATTCAAAGGTTATATCTTTCGGGATGGAAGTCAGTACTATTCTCAACCTGTCTGAAATGGTGTGGTAGCATAATATCAAAGGAGGGATGTAGAATGGATCCTGAACGGGTAGCAAACTTCAAACAATGAAGATCTCTCAAACTGCGGACGAGCTCATTTTTTACTGATGTAGGTGGATAGCACTATGCGTACAAAACTTTTCCACTAGGATTGCGCCGCTCAATTCAATTCTGGATGGGGCTTATGCAGAAGCTGGAAAGCGCAAAAGGAAATCAATCAGAAACAGTGCATTGCGCAATCTGTCTAGGGCCACTGTACAAGAGGAACCTTTCAGTCTTTGCACGGAACATAGCGTGAAGCTGTCAACCTCTCTTTTTCAAAGAAAAATATGTATGTATGCATCCACACAGACGCACATGATCTATTTTGGTATGCTTTCGTAACCCAGACCAATCTGAAGAGCTTTAGACTTGCATACAGAAAGCAAAAAAAGACATGAGCCGTTAGCCTTCATCGGCTCCCATTTCAGATGTGACCAACAAGGCAGGAAAACATTCGAAAAAGAGTGAAACGACATCTTCAGAACCTACGAGAAACTGGACTATTTACTACTTGCTGTCAAAAACATCCACGTATACAATGACCACCAAAATTACCGTTTGTATATGCTTCTTTAGCAATGGATCCATCTCTCGGGAGACACATAGTTTCATAGGTGCAACGCTGGGCGCTTTACCTTTACCTGACACGGTTCCCGTAATCTATCGAACAAGTCGAAACTTCGTCATATATATTCGCAGACATATTGAAGCGCCGGGCAAGCGGATATAGGAAGGAAACTGAACGAGCAAAGACTACATGAAGTATAGTATTTAAGCCTTCACAACGTATTACCGCAGCCCCAGAAATTATATTTCCCTCCAAGGATATCTTTCGAAAATCTCAGGTAAGCCATATCGCCGAGCTCCCCAGTACTGATGTTGGAAAAGGATTGAATGGTATGTGTATGTATGTACGCGTATCCGGATACCCGACAGTGATCAGAACTTGTAACTCAAAATTTTGGTATCATCACATTTGTGAGCGATTGGAAATCGTGGAGTAACAGGTAGACTAATCGTACTGTCGGACCGATTTTTTTGGACTTCAGTGAAGAGAGATATTGAAAAATTAGTGAAAGGATATCTGCACTTCACCGTTACCCGGATTGGCTCCATCATCCCTCGTTTGTAGGCCCACTCCCTGTATGGAGAGCGTCCCCAAGAAGTTGTGAATCTCCACTACCTTTACTTGGGGCTGGAACCGACAAAAGGCATTTTTGCATATATTCTTATCATATGGGATGTTCTGTCTAATGTTTTTTGGTTGTTCGCCACAGAAGCTGCAACAAGTGCAAAGGCAGTCAATGCACTAGAATGGGGATTAGTTCTTTTGGATCCATGAAATGGTTTGTTGCTGACCAGGGGTCTCACTTCAGGAGCGAACTGATCAATATTCTCTCATCCGAAGTCCGAGTCAATCATCATTTAACTACGGCCTATATTCCGTGGTCTAACGGAAGTGTATAGAAAATTTCCGTGAAGTACTTGGAGCTTTTCATGCTCTCTGTAACGAGTGGAAGTTGGCACCACAGGACTGGCCCTCCGTAGTGGAATGTGTCCAAAGCGTACTGAATTACTCTGCACTGAAGCGACTCGGTTTGTACTACAAGGAACACCTCAGTGTGTACCGTACGCAATAGGAAGTGTTCACTGGCCATATGTCTATCAGAACGCTACTGCATGCACTAAATCTGTATCCTTATCGGTCTATTATGTCGAAATACCTCGCTGATGTCCAGCGGATCATCAACATTGGAGAGTGAAAAATTCACTAGCCGGTATGCGTCAAAACGTTAAGCAAAACTCTAATCCCTGTCGCCAGAAAAACGTTGATGCACGCAATAGGCGCACAAAATTTCAACCGGTGGATCTACAAAAAGGGAAACTTTTTCTAGTACGGTGCGACTCTGTACTAGAAATAAAGTTATGACACAGTACCGCTAACAAAGTTCATAAGCTCAGCTTCATGTGGCTTGGACCTCGGCGGGCTGTGACTGTAAAATCCGAACTGGTCTACGAAGTTGAAGACATCTTATATGGAAAGAGGGAAGTAGTACATACCCGTCAATTTCCCCTATACCACGCAGACATGGATGGAAAATATGTTGGCAAGAGACTCCACAGAGCCGTTGAACACGCGGAAACAGTCTACCAGTACGCATGCTCTATCCGATTGGATAGAGCTTGGCCATCTCTGATAAGAATTTCTTGGGATATTCGTATCAGAGATGGCCAAATACAGATCCTGATCTAGTTGTAGGGTTTGCCTAATGACAGGGATGTGACGTGGGAGGAACTGCTTCAGGTCCAAGAGGACATGCCGCAGCTACTGGAAGAGGTTTTGGCGACTAACGAAAACCGGAAGCTAAAGAAGAAAGTTAGGATACTAAAAATTACAGTCTGAGACGGTACTTGACGATAGTGGGACAGTAAAAATTAATGCCACATTTGGAGATAGAGTTTTGCACTGTCTGACAGACAATACGGAAGTCTGGATCAGACAGTAAAAACACTTTCTGCAGACATTGTCTACGGCAGGGGATGGAGGTAGTGAAAAGTAATGAACTATTTAACAGTGTAAAATGATTGAATCTACTGTACTCTACAGTGTTGGCGGAAAGTGTTGTGTATTGGCGGAGGCAAAACGGCCGGATAGTGAAATACGTTTCCGGAGACATAAGATGGAAACAGCTCGGCACGCGGTCTCAGATAGGATGAGTAGACAGTGCGTGACCTTCCTGCAGACAGAACCTAGAGAAAGAACATTACATTGCATGCGGCAGTGATTTCTACTCTCTGCGAAAGGTATCGTAGGTAGAAAAACTCATTATATATGGGTACAACGCTTAGCATTAGCCGGAGACAGTGAAATGTAGTGGCTAGAATGACGCGGCGAAATAGCGATTGGAGCTGTCTGGTTTGATGCGGGCGGATAGAACGAGGCAATGTCTCAGGCAGTGTGCTGGAACAGTGATTTACAGCGGGTGGAGCAGTGTTTTGTACTGTATCACAACAGCTCCGGAAACAGCAAAGTACATCATATCTGGGTACAGCGCTGGACAGAGTGGACAGAAAGAAAGTTAACTGACTATAATGATGACCCGAAACACTGCATGGCACTGTATGATGTCAGAAGCGTTGAAAGAACCTGTGCTGTCCTACGCTATCTTCAAACTACTTCTACTATAACTAGTACTATTCTGACGAGTAAAAAACTACTAGAGAAGGCCACAAATCTATATACTGATTGAGCTGCATGAATAAACGAGAAAATGAATAGAAGAAGAGAAAAATGATGTAGGGAAAGGAAAAGATTAAGTGACATTGAGTTGGGGTGGGAAATTGATGGTGAGTAGGAGACTAAAGTACCTTAACGATTACAATTGCATCCCAATTCAAAATATGTGCTCACAGGCAGAGCAGAAAATAAATAGAGAATGGATAAGATTCAGCGACAAATGAAAGGAGAAGTGGAAAACTTACCGACGAACACATGGAAAAATAGATAACCAAGAGAATACTGGGTTAGCGTTGTGAAATGTGGAAACGTATACGTTCCGAAACATAGCTCTAGTAATTTCGCTTCCAGAGCGAGATCATTTCCGCCCGCAGAGTGCTACTTAAACGGCAGATTCTGGAAATCCCTGTTTCCATCTCCGTATCTTTCGGAATATAGCTCCAGTAATTCCGCTCTGGAAGCGCTCTGGAAGCGGAATTACTGGAGCTATATTCCGAAAGATACGGAGATGGAAACAGGGATTTCCAGAATCTGCCGTTTAAGTAGCACTCTGCGGGCGGAAATGATCTGGAAGAGAACAATAGAAGAATAAATTTTGAAACGGAGCGCTGCGATGGGAGGACCGACAAAAACATGCGTAGGGAGCGAACTTCGCTTAGAGGCACATGATCTGGCAGAAGAGGCGCACAATATGGCCTCTCTTTTCTAGTCTAGAATGACGTCATAACTTCTGAAATATAGGATAAACACTATTATATGGGGCATAAAGAAATGGGGTGAGGAGTAAGAAAAATGGCACACTTTCCTGGACGAGAAGTCAGCGCCTCCAGTGATGACGGGATGGTATATATCGATGAAGTCATTACATGCTCTGGTACACTCGGCAGGCAGGCAAAGAACGCCACATGGATGGGGGAGGTATGGACACAGCAGTGTGGTAAGAATTATTTTATTTTCAGGTCGCAAGCGAGCAGTGAATCTGCATTGCAATATATAAATGTATGATTCAGTAATAATGCTTAGGGTATCACCGCGTAATAAACGGAAATGGACACGTCTTGGCCAGATTTTTGTTTATGGAAAGCGATACAAGATAACAAAACGATTTTGAGCAAATTCAGCCTGAATAAAATAACAATCCTTCCAAAGAAGGTAATAAGCGCAGGACAAAGTAATGTGGTAAACCATTTCATTCGATCGAATGGAAGCATGAAAAGGTTTCGTAACGGTTAAAATTTGTACTGTATTGAGATAGTAGTCATGTCGTAGAAGTTTAGAGTTATATTCTCTGCACCACAAATGAGCGAAGAAGAAAAGAACAGAAACATCAGGATAGCTCCGAAACGGACTCCTATTCGAAAAAACAAGTCGTAGGACAAAGGCGATATTTGATGCACTGAATGTGGCCGGTCCCAGTAGACAGCTTCCTGGGAAACTGCAGGGATAAATCCGCAGCAGTGATGCAGCCTGCATCAACGGAGAAAGTCTGGTAGGTAATGAGCTACGACGTGAGTGAACCACAGATGACCTATTGGAGTCCTCAATCCGTATGGGTGACACAATAGAACGTGGTATTGATGTGTACAGCAGCAACGAAGAAGCTGGAAGTAACATGTAAGTAGCACCGAACACGTTAATGGAATCGGAAAAAGAAACCGAAGGAGGTTCTCATTCCATTTCAAATGGAGGACCGATAGAATGGAATGCCGAGGAGGAAGCATGTGGTGATTTCAAGGAATTACTGCGATGGACTGCGATGAATGGGGCTCTTCAGATAAGTGGAACCCAAAGAATGACAAGAGCCCACTATGAAGGTAGCCAGTTCGGAACGAACTTCCGCAGAGATCCAAGTGAACATGTCCCGTCGGACTCTCTGGTGCGACAGAAGATACTACCATTCCTGAGGAAACACTGCTATGAAAAGAGCTGTGACATCGAGTTTCCAGTAGACTTTCGGAAGAGCGGCGCAAGAGCTGCACAGCACCGAAGTGCAGTAGGAATCCGTGGAACAACAGATTCCAGAGACAATTGTGGAGGAATGGCGAAAGTTCGTATTATACTCCCAACCACATGGGCTCTGAAAGATATCCAGACTCGACCAATCTTTAAAGAATCCCGCAATGACGCGAACAATGGAAGCTCGGAAGGAGAAAAGTCATCCGCAGAGTGCAGCATTGAAGATTCGTTCATTGCAAAGTGCAGGAGGGGTGTTTGAGCGACCCATTCGTTCGCACAGCAGTTGTTCCCATTGACAGAAATGGGAAAAAGGGTTTGAAGCACATGTATGTACCTGATGGAACAGCAATTCGAATCCGATGTCATCCAGGAGCTCGTCAGGTTGCCGTCATCGAAAGAGCAAAGGGATTCAGGAAGAATGACAGAGATGGTGGGAAACCGAACAGGAGAATAGTGGCGGTTACATCTTGTGTGGGAACTGCATGCTAGAACCATAGTTACCTATGAGGCTCGCCACGATGGTGGGCATGCTGTGCATTTCGAAAAGAATCTGCAGCGGCGAAAGTCACACCTATTGGAATGGGAGACGCAGCATGCTCTACGAGCAATATCACAATGGTAATCAGGGCAGGAATCGACGGAAAAGGAACACGAGCTGGGGACGTCATCACCTGGTGATGATCCATTCGATTACCAATTGAAATGGAAGAGGGTGATATTGTTCCACACGTAGTACTGGTGAACAGGTATTTGAAAGAGCAGGTCGGAGAAGCATCCACCATGTTACTTTGCTTTTCACCGGACGCAAGCTTTGCTAATGCCAAAAACCTGCCCGAGAGATGGGGAAGCCCGACTATGAAGAAATTCGAGTTTCAGGAGTGTTCTCCAATGGTTTCGGAGACTAAACACTACTGTGTCTGAAATCGGGCCTGGGGTAGTACTGTACGGCAGTAAAATTTACTGCCTGAGGCAGTGAAATGTAGTACTGTAAAAATATAAATTAATGCCCTACCTGCCGGCAGGACAGTGCACTGCCTGGAGGCAGTGGCCATGTGCTTCCGACGGCAGTAGAAAGTACTGCCTGGATGTATGACGTGAGGCAGTGGTGGGAGGCAGTGATAGATGCTGGATTTAGATTGTGTATCTGGCAGTGATTTGTGCTGCATTGGGCTGTAAAATAAAGTAGTATATTGTGTTGACTTGGGAAGCACGGGGAGGGAGTAAAATATGCTGTCCAGGAATGTAGTCCAGGGCAGAGTTATTTGGTGGTGTGCGATGCACCGTGTGGCAGTAGAAGTTAGTGTTTCCGGCAGCGTGCTGTGCTGGCTGCAGGCCCGAATGACGGCAGCACATTTTGCTATTTTTAGATAGAGGTCCGATGTACTGTATGATACTGCCTGCAAGTCATGCCAGAGGCAGAGAAATGTACTGCATTCTATTATTGGACAAAGCAGTAATTTCTGCTGCAGTTTGGTGCTGCTTGTTTTGTACTTACAGGTAGTGACAAGTCTATGTTCTGGCAGTAGAGTAATGCAGTGGAATATGATGACAGCAGACATGCTGCGAGGCTGTGTATTCTACTGCCTGTAGAAGCGAGTGGGGACAGTAAATTATGATTTCTGACGCAATGCGTAAAACCAAAGAAGTGTGCAGCTGATATTCTCTGGAAAAAGTTGCCTGATAGTAATGCTTTATGATACGTAAAGTGCTGCCGTACTGTACTACTTGCCGTGGTGGAAAGTGCTGCCGTGCTCTACTACTTGCGTATGTGTAAATCACTGCCACGCTGTACTGTTTCAGGATGTGTGAATTGCTGCCGCACTGTGCTGCTTGGGTATTTGCGAAGTTTTGCTGTGCATTACTGCTTGAAGATCTACAAATTGCTGCCCCACAGCACTACGAAAAGTAGTAGATTTTGATGTATTATAGAGCTTTCCAAATCAGTGTAAAGCACTGTCTGGTAGTGTTGTCCTCGGCGGGGGCATAGGACAGTACCAGTTACTGCCTGTGTCAGTGCAGTGTACTACCTGAAAGTACTACCTGTGGCAGTACATTTCACTACCTGGAACTAGTGCTTGAGACAGTACAATTTACTGCCAGGAAGTCTAAATTGAACCAGTAAAATCTAGTGCCCGGCGGTACTGACTCGGACAGAACGGGGAAGTAGTAAAATATGATGCCTAGGGTAATACTTTCTAGTGCCTACAATTGATATTCAGGACGATAGAATCAGGTGTAAATACCATTTCAGCCACATGTTCAGGCATGCAGCTACGAAATGTCGGGCAGAATGGAGTATCCCTCTCGGTGGTCTTCATGGAAAAGTGTAGGGATAACCAAGTGTGATCTAAAAGGACATCAAAAGTTTTATGTAGCAAAGACAACGATGCCTGAAAGACCGTTTCATTTCTATCATTGGACTAGACTACTCATCAATCGAACTATTGTATCTAGAATCGTACTATCTCTACAACTAGGAATAATTGGAAGCAAGTCGAGTTACTTCATGTTTGAACATGACATGAAAACAAATAAACACCAACATAGATGATTTGGAACAGGTTAGCCATCGGATATAGAAAAATATTGTAGAGGTTAAGAACGACATGAGTATGAATGGAATGCACAAACTTACCACCATTGAGCTACTTTTGCAAGCTTTCATCATACTAACCTACAACCAATACCTATGCCACAAGCATTCCGAATCAATAGACTAGAATAGGATCAGTGAAGAACGATATTCATGGTTAGTGCACTACCTTTCATTGAAAACATGTGGAAATAAATGAGGGAGGGGAAAGATACCTCTACCACAACGTACCTGCCTTACCTGTCATGTTAATGATACTCGGATGATAAAATCGCCCTATACGTCACGCATCAACAGCCTTAAATAGACAGCTCATCCACCACAATGAACTCATCGTAACCAGAAGGCAGATGATTTGGCAGAAGATGATGTGGCACACGATTTGGCAGCGGATGATCTGTCAAATTTTCTGGACGTGATAAATTAGCAGAAATAGAAATAATGCCCCTACGCAATGTCAAAACAACCTAAAAGTCTTGGTAATGATGTCTAGCTGCATACTGAAGAAGAAATATGGAATAAATGCTGTGGATTAGAGTAGTAGACAATGCGAAAGAGAATTGCAACCGTGTTCTCATCTATATATAGTTTATTACCATAACAAGATTACTAATGAGGCCTATTATACCATGTACTGGAGCTAAATTTGTAAATGATTCGTGTATTTCATTCAAAAAAGAAACAGGAATCTTTGGAGTCATGAAAGCTCGCAGAAGAACCCAACATGGGAAATCAAGTCACCTTTTCCTTGAGTTAGGTAGGACACTAGTCAGTGTGAAGTTTTCGATAGGATGTAACGGTAAGAAAATATAGGTACCATAAACTATTACAGTGGCCTGATTAAAAAGAGACGGATACCATCTTATTAGTTGCCAACTAGTGACACTAATCCACAATTTGTGCAAGGTTCTCTCAAATCCAAAGACAAGAGATTAATTGAACAGCTGTTCGGAAGAAAGGTACACCTCGAAGAACCCGGAGAAGGTTTGAATCGTTGTCAATCCCATACGAAAGTGGGACAAGGCATAAAAATGGGAAACCCCGCTAGTTTCGAACGAAACATTCGAGGTTCACGCCGATATACCGGACGAAAACGTCGGAAAAGCAACTGTTGAAGACGAGAATATTTCTAGTGGCAATGGAGAAGAGCACATTGGATTTTTTGAGGCTGGAAAAGTTACCAAAGAGGAAACGATAGGCTCTGAGTAAATCTTGACCGAGAGCTGTGGTGACCACGACGGAGAAGAGGCAGCGGAATATGACCGCGGACTTGTGGATAAACTGCTAACCTGGCCAGTATTCTCTGCAATAATATTGCTTAGTGGAACGCTACGTATGAAACGAAAGGACTATGAAAGTATGCGTGAGATGTCTAATTTCAAGCGGGACATTTCCGATCAAGCACCTAGCGACTCGTACATGAGGAAAGTCATTTTACCGTTCATTCTGAAAACATGTTTCCCACAAAGCATGGATATAACGTGTGAAATAGATGTAACGAGAAGCGGCTCTAGGCTTGGAAAGAAGTCTCCAGGACTGTCTAGTAGCCGTAGAGCTCATTGTACTACATCGGTACGAGTCGTGCTACCGAGCACATGGGCGAAAAGGGATATACAGACCGGACCCATTCTGGACTGCATAAAGTCTAGTAAAAGGGATCATATTAATTAAAGGGAAGATGAAGCATATCAAATTGCTTCAGAAAGTATTGAAAACTCTTTCATTGTCAAATGCCGTTCAGCTGTTCTGAATGACCCATTCCATCGCATTTCGGTAAGTGCATCAGATCATGATGGTCACAAGATGCAAAGAAAGGTATACGCCCGAAATGTAGACGAATTGAGGATCATATGTATGCCGACGACAAATCAAGAGGCCCTGGTGGCTAAGCTGGGAGGAGCCAGAACGAATCAGGGAAAGAACATCGAAACTGGAAAGAAGTCTAGGAGCAGAAGAAGTTTTGCAGCAAGGAGTGACTGGAGAATTGAAGCTATCATCATTGCAAGTTATCTTGCAACCGGAGAAGAACAACAAGAATCAAATATGGAAGATGTGATAACGTAACGTCCCCGAATGGGAAAGTACCTTGTGGGTCGCGCGTGTGGACTCGTTCTTCCGTTGGCCGCGTTCCAGTTCGTTCGCTGCACATGTGTGCTGGTTGCGCGCGCACGCGCCAGCAATGCTCGTACATTGCTGTTATCGCTGAAGTCCGCCGAAATTCGAATTCCGCGTAAAGTCGCAAATAATTGCAATTTCGGAATTTCAACGTATACTAAAGTGGTCTCCCAACAGGGATAGAGGAATGATTTTTTCCGTCGAGCAGGTCCTGATGCTTCAGTTCATTCGCCATTAAGAATTGAAGATGTAAGAAGGATGTTCCTAAGCTAGACATATTCCACTGGAATATGTGTGGCACACATGGAGGTTCTCTGGAGTACATGTGAAAAAAACTCACTATTTAGAAAACACTTTCGTGTTCATCGGAATATATTTTTATAAAGTAACGTAGAGACAATTGCCAAGCAACAGAAGCCGAGACAAGGAGACGAAATACATGAAAACGAGCCAATTTGCCTACATGCGTGAACGCACAAAAAAAATGCTACGGAAACAGTTCCTGAAATGCCACTTCGACGAAGTCAAGCCACGACTTCAATGGATATCTAGAAAACGGAGCGGAAACATCAAACATAGCGCGCACCCGTGCGCGATACTGGCAAAAAATACGTACCAGGAGACCGTATACGGTCTCCGGTTACCGAAAATGGCATGAGTACCAGTATAACTTCAGCAAGAATCGAAATGCGTAGGAAGTCTACGCATACAACCGCAGCTTGCATAATTATTTCCCACAGACGAGAACTAGCCGTAGCGTGGCGCCGCTCAAGAAAAGATCATCTTTATGGTTAAGTTGGTCACCACGAATGAGTCTTTACGAAGAGTCGAGAATAATAAGAAATTGGGTCGGCACGCTACAAAATGTTGGTAAACGTATGTAACGATGATACCTGAGCGTGCGAGAGTATTCTCAATCCCCGAAAGTTCAGATGTGCGTCGAAATTACCATCTTCAACGCCGATAGGTCCCTAGGAGGAATATGGATAGCAGAGGGATAGTATTCAGAGACCAAAGTGAGTGCACCGTTTTTTTGAAGTGGAAAAGGAGCTTCGAAAGGGTAAATTCTATTTCGGAAACCAAAATAGCTTCCTGAAAACAATCCCATAAACTATTTTCGATCATTATGTCGGACTAAACGGGCGGCTAGACGCAATAGCTCTGGTAGCTGCCCAAACGTCTCGAGTCGGTGTCAGATGGTCGGCTTCGCACTCCTGGCTTCTACGGACTGAAGAATTTGAAACTATCTTTGGTGATCTGACCATTGGCAGTTAACGCAAAGATTCGTTTGCGCTACTACAGATACCCATGCTACCGAGGCTCAGCACCCCGTTAGGGTGGCTTTATCGCTTTGTGGATTTTCTACTCACTACAATCCCAACGTCAGGATATACCCTATCAGTCGTGAATACTAAACTACGCTTCGTGACTTCTGCAGGTCCACTTTTGCAACTTCTCTTGTCATAAAAATATTGTAATACATGCGGTTATATAAGTCATGTAGGAAAACAGGTATGGCCACTCCAGAAAAAAAACCTACAATTGTTGTTTCCAAACACATAAGATTTCTTAAAATAGTAACTGACAGTATGCATGACCAAAACAATGGACAGAAAACAATCTCATCTTCGATATTCGTTCGACAATTATGTCTAGGTGATAAACATACCGGTGAAAGTCAATTTATTCCTTATTCCCTTCATTTTTGAAGGACCATTCATTTCAGTTTGACTCAAGCCACTGTCAGATTTTTCGTGATTCTGCCTTCGAAAGTAATTCTTACCGTTTCAAAATCGTTATGGAGTTCGATAGATTAACAATGAGCAGTATAGAGATATTCTGGGGAACTTTTTCGATCAAAATACGATTCCATGAACTTTCAACTAGTTTGGAGTCTCGGAATGGTTATAGATGTACGAATCTTCGAATAGTTGTTCCACCTAAGTGGATAGCCCAATCATTTGAAAGAATGGAGTGAATAGATTCGTACACGAATCGATGATTGATAAAAGTGAATCATAATCGATTATAATTGAGCAAGTGTACTACCGAGTATTTAAAATACCCAATCTATCACAAAAGAATTTTTCACGAGGAGCTTCTAGATACGTGGGGTACTTTCCTAGGAAGATCCACTAACACACACGCTCGCATCGCTGTCCTGAAATCAGTGTCTTGGAGCATGCACGCGTCATCTGATATGATTATGTGTTACATGATTTCAGATCAGTACCTTCGAATGGCATCATTTCCAGACACTTGCCGCAGTTTTTCTTGTCACTGTAGAGAAAGAATACCAGACTCACATAGACCTGGATAGAACACGGCGTGTATATAACGGGAATCAGATAAACATAGGATTCATCCGAAGGAGCCCAGAGCTGAAAGATAAGAAGGGATAAATTGTGTTTGATAAGCCACCGAAACGAAGAGGTTATATATCCATCAACGCATAATATCATTCAACGAACAATGTCAACTTCCGGAACCATTTTGGGAAGGAATAACCGTCGTTTATTCAGATCGAATCCAACTAGACTAACTGAAATTCATATTCTTAATCTTTCAAAACGATCGAAAGCGAAAGTAATGGTGAGGGTTGGTGAAATCTCAGCTGAGTTTTTAACCTTACCGAAAGGATGTGATCAAACACTTCTTCGTCAATGCAGAGGAATACACATACAGGTCACAAATCTAAATGGAATTCCCATCAAAGTCTGGATAGATACGACGTCGTCAGAGTAATCAAATATCATACACTGAAGTGGAAAAGTACTACTAGATCTTTCAAACCCAATAACTGAATACTGAGAATGGAAGCACTAAGCGTAGAAAAGTACTTGAACCAAATAAAGATAGAGTTTCTTATGTGACATAAACCAGGGCGTAAATCTTCCGCTCTTTGCCTTGTAGAAAGCTGTGGTCTACGCAAAACTATTGGGGTGCCTTCGAGCGGTTGGAGAATGATCTTAAAAAGGTAAAGGATAATTTTCGCTATTCAGAAAAAAGTTGATTTTGATTCGAATAGAGGGATCAACTTACGGTTAGCCTGTATTGGATTGCAATAGAAAAATCCAGCCAAACTATATTAAGCGTACTTGAAGATTTTTCGATTAGATTGAAAGCAGACTGAGCAAAGACTA
The DNA here is from genome assembly GCA_030407315.1 of Asparagopsis taxiformis. Lineage (NCBI taxonomy): Eukaryota > Rhodophyta > Florideophyceae > Bonnemaisoniales > Bonnemaisoniaceae > Asparagopsis > Asparagopsis taxiformis. The sequence continues at coordinate 84,365 of JALQPE010002371.1, read as the reverse complement.
ACGTCTGAAGTCGATAGTTTTTCGTAATGAATAATATTAAAGTGAGGATAAATCACTCGCCCCGTCAAGCTTAAGAAATATTTCAGTTCCTATAACTATCACTCATATATACAGTATCGAAGGAGGAGAAATTTACCCGTATTCATGCATTCTAAGTGTATCGACCACAGTTATGGAGCACCTATTTGCGACAGTGGATACAAAATTCCTCCAATAAACCAATCTATCAGAAACGAAAATGGAAGAATGTAGAAATAGGAGGATTTGATACAGAGAAGGGCATACAAAGAAATTACAAAGTAGCAGCCATAAAAATACAAAACATTACTCTGTTTCGAGCTCCTACGGCAGGAAAAATTTCAACAAAGGTTCAATAGATTTGCAAATATATTCAAACTGTAAGAATTCTAGAAATCTTTGTATGCTGTGCTGTAGGAAAATAGTGAAATTGAAATATCCTGTGGTACGGTATGTTTAGTTCTTTACCAATTCAAAACGATTTTCCTTTTCTCTGAAACTCGGCCCTGTCCTGAGTCTCAGGTAATTTGGCATCAAAGTAGGAATAGGGCAACGTCGCACAGCTAGCAGTACATCTGCAAGTGGTGATGTTTTTCTGGATGGGCCCTTTTTCCATGGGACCTATATCCTATTGTACGCTTCACTATCCGAATCCTTACTTGCTGCCCACGAACTCGTACCTTCAGCATGGTCGCACCTTCCGTTTCACAGATCCCTCCGATAGATACTAGCAAGTTGCTGTCATAGTTTGTAATGTAGCATTGAAATATATCAACCTTCCGTTAATTTAACATCCGGTAATATTTTCTGGGGATACCCTGCCTGCTCGCCCGGCGAATTGGTGGGATACACATTTCTCGTATTACAGTTTTCACCCTGTTGCTACATTGCTTCCTGCCAAGCGTAAGCCGTAAGCGGCGCTACACCCTTCACCTACTACTCAATATTGTTTTTCGTCTATACATAATGTACCCTCGAAACCAACATCTGAAGATTGTGAGGTTCTCGAGCTGGTGAACCTTTCCGAGACGATACGCATCTGTCTCATCATATGGATTTCAAATGTTGAACCACCCAATCGTGGCTGCGAAAGATACGAAGATTAAACGGTGAAATGGCCGTCTGAAGAGGCTCCAATGCGTTGTGAACTTTATTATCTTATCATATGCTTCTGGAATGGGTAAGGATGGTTCTAGTGCCATCTATTTTTACTGTCCTATAAGTTGATCAAATGCTCGCATAGCGAGAATTTAAAATTACAGACCGTGTTCCGACGCCAACTGCCAAGCTCCAGAAAAATCATTAATGGAAAATAGCACGTGACGAAGAGGGCAACGTCGACTTACTTCTGGAACTGCTGACCTCATTTGTCCATCGAGTGGCTTCGATTTTGATCCATAGGCAGGGACATTAACAACAGTTTCATCATGCCACCAATAAATTGAACATTATTTTAGGTTTTTCTTCCGTAGTGCCACTTTGTTTAATACCTGTATTGCATAGGTTTTGTCGATTCAGCAGAGGGTAGCATTCTCTGTAAGCCGAATCGGTAAACCGCCTCGAGGCGTTCGAGCCCTTCTATCCTGGCATCCAAACAGGGTGTAGGGTGGTATAGCAAAGGCGAGTCGCCTGTACTAATTTGGGCTGTAAGGCCGAACAGATAATCTTTACAGAGTCTATTTGTAACATGGTGAGTTATGGTGTCACATCGAAAGGATGTTAGTTCCCCAGCCCTAATAGAGAAAAAGGAAGGACACCAGGGCCGAAAAGGATGAGTTCCTGTGGAAGAGGACACAAGAAGATGTCCGCGTGTGTTAAATAGGGAAGAGGAAACGGGGCCATATATAATACTGTATCTGCTGGTATAGCGATGTAGACAGCCATAGGCCAATAGGTAATTCTAAGGCCGATGTTCGAGGAGCCGTTAGCCAAAAGCTGAAGAGGAACGGAAAAATCTATGATGCGAGAAAAAAGGAGCACTCGAAACAGGGAGAGATCCTGAACCAGTGCAAGGGAAAAGTTAATTGCAGCGTATACTACCCGAGACGGGGTTGATGTGGAGACTCCTCCCTTTCGTCGCGATGGCGAGTTCGCCGAGGACGGCTATTTTGCGGAAGAACTTACAAGTTACTCTGACGGAGATTTGGAGGATTGCTTGTATAAGCCCGAACGGGAGATGCATGTACCACGCCCATGGTGTTCTACCCCGGCCGGTTATCTTCAAGCAGATCCCGGCTTCTCGCCTCACCCGACTGTTCCAACCGCGCCCGCTTCCGACGAAGCCATGGTTCCACAAGAAGCTGTCACTCCGCCAGTCCCGAGGGATTTTACACAACCAACCCGTCAGGGTCCTTCTTCTCCTACGGTAGCGCCGTTTCTGTCACCCGACAGACATTCTGGTCAGTCCTTGGATGATGACGGCAAGGGCAGTCATTCTACCGTTCAGGGGGATGTGCTTGGGTCCAGTTTATCTGCAGCGCAGCTGTTATCCGTTACAAACGTGCGCCAATTGGCGAAGACTCTTGGTGATGACCAATTTTCGTCGGTGTTTCCTCCGCAGGATGGCGGGATGGCGGTTACCCCGTTCGCGGAGCGTTGGATACCTTGGCATTGAAGTGTATCACTTTGGGTACTCAGTGCAAGGTAAGTCGCGAGCGACGAGATTCTGCAGTAACGCGTTATCGAGCAGAGCTTGCAAGTCGCCGCGTAGCGGAAGAGAAGAACTCTCAATGGGAACAAGATTCAGCTGCGAGGCAAAAGGCATTCGATGAACTGCGGACGCGGGTCCAGGAGCTGGAGGAAGAATTGCGCTTGCCGCGACGTCGCATACCGCATGAGCGAGGGAGGGATACCCCTAGTGCTCTGGGAACTCCAGTCAGTCTTCAACCTCGAGGAGGGACTTCCGGGCGTCGCCGAAATTGGTCACCCTCTGATCGAGATGATGGTCGAAATGTTCGCGATAGGCGCTCCACGCCAGTTGATGCTACGACGCCGCTGCTACAGCTTGTTGAGACGCCGAACCCTCACTGGGCGGATCACCGTCGATGTCCGACGATGTTGCTACTCCATCCCCGATGGCAGCGGTTCCCTCAGCTCCAGCTGCGTCTCGACATCGCCCTCCGGCTCGGTTGCCTACTTCCCATAGGGATTCTGGCCGTGTGCGTCCACGTGACACTCGCCGGTCCACGGCTCAGCATCCGACCAACCGGTCCTTGAGGCCATCCCCATCCTATCCTTCGCATCAGCGTCCTCGTCCTTCCGACAACTTCCGTCGTTAACGTCTTCCTTCCCTAACCGGGTTATCTTCTTATACGCATTTGCGTCTTGTCTTCAGGTTAGATCGTTCATCCATGCGCCGTGTGCGGCTTGATCATGTTTACCATTAAAAGGTTGGAATGTTTTTGTTTTTGTGGAATTTTTCTTTGGCCAGTTGGCTTCATACTTCTACCGAGTCCGGTGTTTGGTGTTTGGCCAACCCACCGCGTGCTTCTCGTGGTACCTTACCACCTCCTCTTCGTGCTCCCCCGCAGTGACGCTGCAACCACTAGCCGTTCTACTTGACGCTTCTGCGTACAATCAGCCTAGCTGTGGGGCAACCCTATATTTTCACTTATCGGCGCTTCTTAGCCGTTCGTCTTTTAGACTTTTTCTTAGCCGCTTGGCGGTTCCGCTTACGGAAGTATCGGGAGATTTGTTCCTCAGGCACGTTGTGCCGTTGCGTCCACGTGGGGTCACGGTACCCGTACCACCTTACGAGGAACCACTCCTCATTATCGTCGTCGACGACATGGTCGATGAAGTCGTCTATGGCGAATTCCTGTTCTTCAGGTGGTTCCAGGTTCTGGGAGACAGCTCCCTGTTCTGGTAGAACATCTTGGCTCGACGAGAGTCGTCTTCTTCCGGTGTTAGCCGTGTCACCCGCAGGGGTAAGCGGCTCAGCCGAAGTGGCTTCTTGGGATATTTCCATGCCGTGTGGTCGGCTTCTTCTTGTTTGTCGTCGAGAGCGACTATTCTTCTTCGGTCTTGTTCCGGTTGGTGCCGTCTGGGTTGATCGGCGTAGCCGGGAGAACGTCTTATTGGCGTCTTGGAAGCAGGTTCCTGTGTGGTGTCAAGAGTTTCATCCTCGGGAAGGTCAAGTTGAGTGGACATCGGCTGTGAAGCAGCATTATCCTGACGATGAATATCGGCCTGGGCCCCCTCCTCAAAGACGGTTCGTCTCGGACCGATACTCGGTATGTCGGTTAAAGGTTCACCCTCAACCGTGGAGCGGGATGACAAAGGCTTGGTTACAGGGTGACCTGGGGGTTGCTCGGTTGGAAGATGTACGCGCTGCGGGCTTGATGCATCACGATGTAGGCACTCTTCCGCCATACTCGGCATCTTGTTGGCGGTTTGATCGTCGGTTCCCACCGCAGGTACGGATGCTCCGTTAGAAGTTAACCGTGAGTGCGGTGTTTCCTGTTCAGGTTGTGGCGCATACGTCACACGGTCGTGGCTAACTTGTTCGACAAGTCCATCCCGTTCTATGTGAACGGTTCGCCTACCGGCTTTCGCGACCTTGAAAGGTCCTTGCGCCAGTGGCGTTAACTTGTTTCGTTCCCGTACCTCGGGGTTGTCAAGGTAGACGTAGTCGCCCTCCTGGAGGAGTCGTTTGGTCTTCCGGACTCTCCGGTCAAAGTCTCGCTTATAACGCGCTTGCGTGGCGTGTAGCCTTTGACCGGCATTCTCAATTGCTTGAGCAATCCGTTGCAGGAAGTCCTGTTTCAAGAAAGCGTCCGGTTTTTGCCGTGTTCTTGTCGAGTGATGAAGGGAATAAGGGGGTGGTGGTCTACTTAGGATAAGGTCAAAGGGTGTCGTCCCTGTCGTGCGATGCACGTGCGTATTGTACGCGTACGTCAACGCTGGTGCGTACACGTCCCAGTCATTCTGGTTTTCGTTTACGTAGTTGCGTAACATGTTCAACAACGTACGGTTATACCGTTCCACCCGATCGTTGGTCTGAGTGTGGTGGGTTGTTGCGAACAAGTTCTTTGTTCCAAGTTGCAGGCAAACAGCCTGGAAAAGTTTGGAAGCAAACTGAGGTCCGTTATCGGAGAGCAACGTCCTATGGGGACCGCACTTGAAAACCCAGTGGGTGCAAAATGCGAAAGCCACATGGTAAGCAGTGATACTGCGTAATGTTTCAACCTGTGTAAGCTTCGTGAAGCGACAGATAATCCCTAAAAGGTGAAGGTTACCCTTCTTTGTTTTAGGCAGAGGGCCTAGTACGTCTATAGAGACTTCTTCCAGCGATGCTGAATCTGGGAATAGTTTCAAGGTATTAGAGTGTCTACGCGAATTAAGGCGGTTTCAGGCGCAAGCCTGACAACGTTCAACCATAGCGGTGATATCCGCGTCCATAGCTGGCCAATAGTACGAGAGACGCATGGTCTCGTACATACGGTTTTGTACCGGGTGACTCGTGAGTACATCGTGATTACACATCTTCAACTGGCGGGGCCTGATTGTTCCTGGTACAACCACTTGTTGGGAATTGTCAAGGGTGGATTTACGTCGCAAGACCCCTTGTTCATCTTCGAAGAAGAGAGATTCAAGACTTCTGACTTGTCAATACTTGTTGACAAAAATCATCAGAGCGTTGCTCCTCGATCCACTCGTTGAGTATTATTGGCGCGGAACCATCTATCTGAGGATGTGTCGCCATGACAGCCTGGTTTTCTCCCATTAGGGATGTGTCAGCGGAATTCCGCGCAATGAGTAAATCAAAGAACCACGAGCTCATCTCTTCGGTAACAGGTATTTCCTGGTGAAGTTCATACACGAAGAGTCTGGGTATTTCGTCATCCACTGGGTGTGGATCTAGCCCTTCCGTTTCGACACTCGATATCGCGTCTGGTACTTGCTGAACCCTGCCAGAGTGGTAGACTATGGTGTAGTCGAACTCTGACAGGCGGAGTTTCCAACGACACAGGCGCCCTGATGGGTCAGTGATATTCATCAACCAACGCAACGCGTTATGATCGGACCCCACAATGAACTTGGTTTGTTCAAGGTACAGTCTAAGGTTAATTACTTCCCATACTACTGTGAGATACTCGCGCTCCGTCGGAGAATATACCCGTTCGGGTTTGGTCAAGGTCCGCGACCAGTATCCTACAGGAAGATAGTCGTCATCATCCTGCTATTGCAAAAGCGCACACCCTATCTGATACGCAGAGAAGTCTGTATCTACGATTTAGGGTTTACCCACCCTAGGCAGTGCCAGTATCGGGGGTTGCACAGAGATTCTCTCAGTTTATCGCACGTATGGTGTTGTTCCGCCGTTAGAGGGATTGAACCGAAGCTGGGTATTTTGTCCTTGGTCAACATCGCGTTGAGGGGATGGGAGATATCCGCGTACCCCTTAACAAAACGGCGGAATACGCCGCAGCTCCACAGGAAGGAATGCATTTGCGTGGGATGGTTGGAAATGTTGCTTTCGCGATAGCATCCGTCGAAGTTTGGGCGACCGCCAGCTTACCTGGCATGACCAAGGTAGTCTACCTTTGCTTCGAAGAAGTGGAATTTTGCCAGCTTGAGGGTTACCCCTGCCGTCCTGAACAGTAGGAGTACCTGATCCACGTGGTGGAGGTGTTCTTCCTCACTATGTGAGAAGACGATGACGTCGTCAACGTAGATGAGACATCTTTGTCAGCGTACGCTGCTTAGGATAATATCAATGGCGCGTTGGAACGTTGCTGGTGCATTCTTCAGCCCGAAGGGCAGTCGTTTCAGCCAATACGATCCAAGATGTGACGTGAAAGCCGTCTTATCCTGATCCTAGGAGGCAAAAGGTATCTGCCAATAGCCTGAGTTACAGTCGAGCGTGTTGAACACGCGTGCGTCTCCTAAGGAGTCTATACAATCGTCCGCACGGGGCAACGGATAAGCATCCGAGATGGTGATTTCGTTGGGAGGTCGGTAGTCAACGCAGAAGCGTAATTTACCACCCTTCTTGGGTACCAGGACCACTGGGCTAGCCCATTCAGAGTTCGAGGGCTCGATGAACCCTTTTTCTAGCATGGAGATGATCTCCTTACTTGCTAGCTCCCTCCGAAAGGGTCCCACCCGGTATGGTTGTTGTCGACGTGATCGACTTCCGTCGATTACACCAATCCGGTGCACGGTTTCCTTAATGTCTCCACGAGACCCGTCCCACATGGATTCATGTTGCGCTAGCATCGCAATAATTTTCTCCTTCAACTCCTGTTGTTGAAGGTGTTCCAAGGATGCATCCCCCCGCCATTGTGGATTCTCTTTCTCCGTGGTTCCCATCATCGGGTTGGTTGGACTGATGATACGGTTTGGGCCGGAAGAGGATAACTCACTATGGAGCTTTTGATCGGCTGGGTCGGGTTATCAACGAGCAATACCAACAACTGTCCCCTTCGGGAGGTATCTTTCTATCGAACCAAAATTGGTGAGAATAACAGTGAAGACTGTGCGAGGAATGATTTCGGCAATGCCATTCGGCATTGAGATCCGCTGTCGGTGGAATAGGTTTTTGCTTCGCCTCGAGGATGCTTAGACAAGCGATGCGTTTATTTGATTCGTAGGGGGAATGTTTATTTCTCTTGCTAGCCGGAACCAGTTCGACTAGTGGTCCAGATCAGTACCATGCGAAGGGTTTGGTTCATGTACATAGCAAGAAGAGGAGTTATTCAATTTACTCACATTCTGCATAAGCAGGATGGCTATCGAGCCATCGTCGTGTACATCAATGCGCTGAGCGCGGCATCGAATTGCATCTACATGAGAGTTCATGATACCTGTTCCCAGGAGAACTGGTACTGCCTGCTTAGGGGCTACGAAGAACTCTGCGTCCAGAACCTTACGACCTAACTGTATTAGCAGCTTGATTCTTCCCGTTATCCTGAGAGGATTACCATAGGCGTCAGCCAGTTGAGGGATATTCCCGGTCTGCGAGGCGTAGGACTTCCATCCTTTGGGCGGTTCTCGGCAGTGCAGTCTTGTTGGTTCCACAGCCCCTGGTACTGGTCACCGGAAGAAGAGCTAACGTAGCTTCTCCTTTGTAGGTCGGTGAAATTCTTCTCTAGACGGATAACCCGTTCTAGAAAATCCACACGGATAGACTTCCACGTTCCCGAGAAGACTTCTACTTCTTTCTCATTTACCACTTCGTGGCAAATGGATTTCAGCTGGGGTGTATGCAAATCAATCGTGTCATCCACGAGCTTTGAGACGAGATTGTCATGCCGATCATCGAGGGTGTCCTCAACAGCTTGGCAGATCTCATCCCGAACCTCTTTCAATTTATCATTGAGAATCTTGTCCGCATGTTCATGCATAAGTCGGAAGACTCCTTCCTCAGTGATGGATTCTTGGTTTGAACCTCCCCAGATGGAGTCTGACTCGGAGTCAGAATGTTCCGGAGACCTGTCCGATGGCATCACTTCTACTCTTGCTCAATGAGCTCACGTCCAACGACGAGTGTACTCTTCTTGAGTGATGTCGGTTTGTCGCCGGTCGGCTTAGATGACGGTAAGATTCTAGGTCGAGAGACCAATGTAGTACATAGAAAATCCGTAAAGCGGCAAAACCGCCCTACAGGTGTCCCGAGCCTCAGTAGTGTGGTAGAGCAAGCGAATCTTGCGTCAACCGCCAATAGCGAGGATACTACGAATGGTCTTCCGGTGATCCCCGGTGAAGGTTGGGGTTGCTCACGCACGGAGTGCGTATTGATGGAGCAATAGACGTAACCCGTCGAGCTGTATAGCTAAAGCTATTTCGTCCTGGAAAGATACAAAAGAGCAATGCAAACACTGTTCAGTGGAGTCGTAAATTCCACGTGAGTTTACGTTACCTCTAAAGGTTAAGCACTCTGGCTGATCCAGAGGCATTTTATACTAGACCAAGTTACTGTAAACAGTTAGGGTAGGTGGACAGTGAGGAATAAATATCCTTATGTGTGGTGCAATTTAAGTTGGTCGATGAAATCGATGCGGGCGCGTGCGCGCGAACGTTGCCACGAAACCGCGAGCCCGGTGCCACGTGTAGCGATTTCCGCGAATTCCCCTTTATTTCCCCTTTTCGGGTTTTTATGACGAAAGTCTTTTCCGAAATATTTCCCTTTTTGCGTGCGAGCGTGCGGCTGCCGCCGGCCAGCCGCGCAAGGACAACCTGTCCTGAGTAGTTAGCTACTAATGGTTGCTCTGCTTCGCACCTTACCAGTAAACAGTCAGCACTTTCGCAGCTACGAGTTAAGCGTTTAGCGCGTCGCGAGGACCGATTGCGTTACGACGTTGCGTGCGGATTGCTCACGATCGCCGACGTACGTGCGCGCGCGCCGCGTATACCGACCGTCGAATTGCGTCGCACCGCGAGACCGCGCGTTGCGTCGCATACCACTAGGCCAGGGATTTACGACTCCTGCGTGGATTGTGTTGAGCTCGAGTTTACTCGGTGATCTCCCCCTGAGATCACGGCTTGCGCCGGCCCGCGAATCCCGTTTTGCGATCGATCCCTGCGCGTTCCGCCGTTGTACCACCCGATCGCCCCCGCGACCGAGCGACGTGCGAAACGCAAGTTCAACTGCGCGATCCGGTTCACCACGCCCTGACACGGCAAGCGATTCTAGAACTCTCTTAGTGACCGCCATCCCGGCTGGTCCTACATTATGTGCATCAATCAGATTCCTGATTATGGCGACTGCGGGAGCCAGCGAGATCACCAACTGTTAGTATTACAGTGTAAGTTAGCTGAGTCAGCTTAGTTAAAATTTGCCCCTTGTGGGGTCTTTAGTTGTCCCAATGGGTCCCTTCCCTCGACTGGTCCGAGATACAGCGAAGCTGTTTCCATTGGTAATTCCCTAGCCGGGGTCATCCAATAGGATGTCGACACGACCCCTTCAGGGCAGGCCACATCGTGGTATGACAATACCGGCAGCTCACAGGGAGCGCGGGTGTAAAAATAGGAATAGTTTTACCAGCTAGCTACAAAAAAGTCACGAGGAAGCGACCGAAGTGGCTACGTACCAAATATATCTTGCCGACTACCTTGTAGAGTTTTCCACCCCTTCAGCTGGCATTCCATCATGGACGGTTTCACAACTGTACACTAACACACATGACACATAGACTGCGTGAACCACGCTGGCCGCGACTCCCATTTAAGGTTTTCCGACCGCCCTGCTGTATCAGTATTTAGCCTATCCATTGAAAATCGTAGAAGGACACTTGGGGTTATCCGTCGTTCTTTAAGAAGCTATATATTAGACGGCAAGCCGCCGAGTCCTTCAATTGTAAAGTAATCGGAAGTTCGGTATTCATTTTGCTACCAAGGTGCGTTTCGCCGTCTGAGTCAGCTTGCCTCTCCATTAGCGTTAGTACTTGTCATCTTTACGTTACCCGTTCGTCGCTGATCTAGCGTTTACCCATGGCACTCCACCTGCTATATAAGCATTTTCCCTTTACCATGGAAAGCCTGTGGCGTGTGTGCCCCTGAATCAAGATTATTCGGCCTCATGGTTTATTAACGGACCTTATTTTGTCGCTTCGCTCCCAACCTAGGGATCGCAGCCATTTTTGTTTACTCCATCTTTGGCTATAGTGATTTTCAAAAATCCGGCCTCACGCTTACCGCTTTATTAGCGCCTCCTTCAACGCCGCCCCGCTGTACTAGCTTCTCCTCTACCCTTCTACGGTCTCTTCTTTGCACGTGCCACAAGTGGTGCACGTGCCCACTCCCCGTGTCTGTGGTACGTAGTTCGGTAGAAGTAGCTGGTACGAGCTAGTGGACACGTTGTCCTGTAGACGAAACAAACGAACAGTGCCACCCGCTGGTGTTTGACTGTATGGTTAGGAAGGTAGAAGGTAGAGTAGTTAGCGGTAGACACGAGCGTCACGACGCACAATCCACGCGTGGACTACGTTAACGAACGAGGTGGTACGCCACCGGAGGCGCTCTCAACCAAGCCCGTAGGCACTACACGCGATCAGCCTCACGTGTGGCGATGGGTAGGGAGTACGCAGCTCGACGGAGACGAAGCCTCGTTAGGCGAAAACGTAATACGTAACGTAGAAGTCAGTCGTAGACTAGAGCACGTTGCCCGTTCGATTATTGTCCCCTTTCCCTCCCGGCACGATGCCAATACCAATATAGCCACGATGGCATCTCTTTACAGTGTAAACACCGCTCGTAACGTCCCCGAATGGGAAAGAACCTTGTGGGTCGCACGTAGGGACCCGTTGGTCCGTTGTCCGTTGCCAGTACGTTCGTTGCACACGTGTGCCGGTTGCGCGCGCACACTCGCCAGCAATGTTCGTGCATTGCTGTCGCCGTTCGTGTCTGCCGAAATTCGAATTCCGCAAAAGTCGTGAATATTTGCCATTTTAGAATTGGCCACGCATACTACAATTTCCACATATCAGGTTCCTTCATCTGCTTTGTGGACCACCATCCATGCTTTATCAGCTTCCTCAACCTTTTGTCTAGCGGCCACGCTGTATTAGCTCCCCTTCCTTTCCTTCCTGGCCGTTGATCATTCCCTTTACCGTAAAGTGTGTGACACATTAAGTGTCCGTTGACACGCAGTGTATCACCTTCACGAAGGAACACCTCAGTGAACCACTGATGAAGTGTTTGTGCTTTCCCTTTGTAGTTCAATGCCACTTGGTGAAGCGCTTACAGCTAGGTGTTTCACCTCCAATTTTGGGCACTTTACCTAATTCTTTTATTTCTCAACTATTTTGGACTATCTATTCTAACAGCGGTGCAATCACTGAACACGTGGCACGTGACACCAGTGATACACTGAATTGTACACTAAAGCTAACAGTTTACACTGTATTTACGGTGTGCCAGCGCCACCGGCGCACCCGTCACTTAGGGTTTTTCGACCACCCCACTGTATCAGAATTTAGCCTACCCATTGGGCACCAACCACAAGGACATTTAAGGCTACAAGCCATATGTAATTTATTATTTAACTAGAGGCGAACCGCCATGTCCTTTGATTGTAAAAGCCAGCCGGAAGCCCGGTGTCCAATCTACCCCCAGGGTGTGTTTTGCCTACTGATTCAGTGTGCTTCTCCCTTGGCAATGGTGCTTGGCACTCTTCCGGTGTCCCTTTTCGCTGATTCACCTTCTCAATGTCGGGACGCTGTATCAGCATTACACCTACCATGCGTCACCAGTGGTGCGCGTGCCCCTCAATCAGGTGTCTTCGGCCGCCTGGTGCCCATCCGGAGGTATGGTTGCGAGCCACTCCCAACTTGCGTTTCGCAGTCTCTCATTGCAGCCTGCTTAGACTTTGGCTATAGTGTCTGGCCTGCTTCTGGAACCCATTCCCCGCTGTATCAGCTTTCTGTCCTGGCCGTCGTGCTGATTCAGCAACCCCCCCCGCCGACTAATCGGACTTGGTTATTGATGTGCTCCCAACTATCGTTTTGCAGTCTCATGGATGCCTGCTTCGTCGTTGGCTACAGCGCGGACCGCGCCGGCCCTGGTCACTCTCTGATTCAATTTTTGAATGGTTATTCTGCTGGATCAGCTTCCCTTTTCCCGATACCACGCTTCACCAGGGGTGCGCGTGCCCTTCGATCAGGTATCTTCGGGTGCATGGTACCCGGCTCTCGAGCCACTGCCCCTCCTCCACTGCACTAGCGTATCGCTGTATGCATCGCTGTACCAGCGCCCGCCCTATTCTATAGGGCTCCCCTTTCTTCTTCCCTTTTTTGCTTCTTATACAAGGCACTCATCCCTGTTGTGCCTGGTGTTCTCCCTTCTTCCCTATTAGGGTTGGTGAACCACAATCCTTTTGGCGCACCACAATGACTCACCATGTAACCACAGGATTCTAGACGGATCGTCTGTGTGGCCTTACAACCCACACTAAGGCAGGAGCTTCGCCGTTGCTCTACCACACTCGACCCGAGCCTGACTACTGAGACACTGTCCTGGCAGGAGGGCTCGAACACCTCGCGGTGGCTCGCCGATTCGGCTTACGGCCAAGGCTGCCCGTTGTCGAATCGACCAAGCCATTGCACTACACCCTTGTACCCTTGTATGGTTGGTCTGACAAGCCAGCCTCTCACCTGCATAGAAGTATCACTTAGACTAAGATTCTCAACGTATCGTCTGTGTGGCCTTACAACCAACTGTCAAGCAGGCGATCCGTCTTAGCTCTACCATTTCTACCCTGAGCCTGAATACCGAGACAGGAGGGCTCAAACACCTCGTGCTGCTTAGCCGAATCGGCTCACAACCCCAAGTCGAATCGAAAGCTCGGACATTGCACGACACAAGTGTCACTCTGCGACTGTGGGTGGTAAGCTTGGCAAGATTGTGGGACACTGCCTTTCTGCAGGGGGTGACAATGCAATTAGTTTGCATCAAATACAGCTAAGGAGCTAGGATGGATCTCTGAGCGGTCACGAGCGCGTTAGGGGACGCGGGCGAAAGGTCGAGAACTAAAGTAACGGGCGCAGCGAGCGATGGATCACGAAGTGTTGGCGCCAATTGTAACTTGAATCCACGGGCACGTGTAGTAACGCGGGGGGACAGCATTTTCAATATTAGTTTACTGTAGTAGAAGTACACGAAAAGTGTCAGTGTAATGGGGAATTTGTAGGGACCACAAGTTCCACCCCACTGGTTGGCTGAGACCATCGGTCCTCGCCAACCGAGATCCGACTTTAACATATTTGGTACGGTGAATCACTGCAGATGGTTACAATAAAGTCAGTACTACATCCTATTCGCCTGTAAAGCACCTTACAGCCGCTCTTTAGCGTGAAACCTCTCTCGCGAGAGTAGATCTACGATTCCCAATCGTGTTCCGTCGCGCGTGAACCGCAAAACACACCACGACACGCCGTGACGTCGATTCACAGCTGTGCAGGAGACTTCTACCGTGACGTAGTAAAACCAGATCCGGTTCTTCCAGTCGCGCACCCCATTCGGCCCGACTCGCGCAAGGAGATACTCCGTTAAGAGGATTTGCGAGCCCAGCTAGCCTTTAAGTAGGTTGGGGACGGCAGACCGAAATACTCCTGGTCGGAGGAATCTCGTGGAATACCTGCGGTACCACTCTACAGACTTCTTAGTCGAAGGCCGTCGCAGGACTCGATCCTCGAATAATACTCATTTTCCTCCTTTCGGAATCCGGCTGATCACCGCCGATCAGAGATCATTCCTACTGCGTACTCGCTGGATCGGGTCTTTCCTCGTTGTCGCTTGCGCTACTCAGTTTCCGGAGAATTCTATCGCTTCACAGCGAGAAATAAGTCCTATGTGCATGTTAGAACGTGAGAGACCGATGCCTCTTCTTTACTTTCGATCCTATCTGCCACTATATACATTGCTCTTGCTGCTGTTGGTATGTTGAGGTGCCTGTGGAACGATAGTTCGGTAGAAGTAGCTGGTACGAGCTAGTGGACACGTTGTCCTGTAGACGAAACAAACGAACAGTGCCACCCGCTGGTGTTTGACTGTATGGTTAGGAAGGTAGAAGGTAGAGTAGTTAGCGGTAGACACGAGCGTCACGACGCACAATCCACGCGTGGACTACGTTAACGAACGAGGTGGTACGTCACCGGAGGCGCTCTCAACCAAGCCCGTAGGCACTACACGCGATCAGCCTCACGTGTGGCGATGGGTAGGGAGTACGCAGCTCGACGGAGACGAAGCCTCGTTAGGCGAAAACGTAATACGTAACGTAGAAGTCAGTCGTAGACTAGAGCACGTTGCCCGTTCGATTATTGTCCCCTTTCCCTCCCGGCACGATGCCAATACCAATATAGCCACGATGGCATCTCTTTACAGTGTAAACACCGCTCGTAACGTCCCCGAATGGGAAAGAACCTTGTGGGTCGCACGTAGGGACCCGTTGGTCCGTTGTCCGTTGCCAGTACGTTCGTTGCACACGTGTGCCGGTTGCGCGCGCACACTCGCCAGCAATGTTCGTGCATTGCTGTCGCCGTTCGTGTCCGCCGAAATTCGAATTCCGCGGAAATCGCAAATATTTGTAATTTCGGAATTGCCACGTATACTACACAGCCCCAGCCCCACACGTGGACGTCCCGGCCACGCGAGGCCCGTTAGGACGCGCCTGAGACACGGGGCCTCGCGCCTTTTCGGGTACAACTGCGGACGTGGCAGTTGTCCCGAAAAATCTCGTTTAAACGTACGCGGCCCGGTTGGCTGATCGGTTGGCCACGGCGCCGGAGCGCGCGCGTGCGCTCCCGCTCTTTCGTAATCATCGAGGCCCGCCCGTTGGCATCGTTCGTCAATGCCTCGCTTAGGCGTTTCCTGCAATCGAATGCAGTGTCCAATTCCACCACGCGGGTGTGCTTCGATTCAGCGTGATACGCACGCAGGCCGCGGCCATTTCGTGAATCTGCCAGCGGGCATTACGACAACGGTCGTACGAAGGTTATTTAAGCCGCGGCTTAACGTGATAGCGATCGTCGCTTACCCTTCCTCTTACCATCGTCATCCAGGCCGTTGCCTTTCGTTCTCCCTTACCTTTTTCCCCCGCTGGGTACTACTACCTCCGTTCCTTTCGTTCTCTTGTTCCGTCTCGCCCGCGTGGCTCTCGTCTTCGCCTTCGTGCTCGTTGCACTCCTCGTATTCGTCGCGTACGAACTAACCACGATGGTTACCACGCGTAGCACCGATACCAACGCTCCGCAGCCCGCCGGCTCTGCTGGAGGTGGAGCGAGGAACCCTTCGCAGGGCGCTCCCTCCCTCGCCGGGGCCGGTGCGCCGCCAGCGACGGAAGCGTCCGTCGCGCCCGCCCCATCCGTTAGGGCGGGCCAAGCCGTTGCTCCGCAGGCCGTCGCCTCGTCGTCTCGCCCGATGGCTCCGTCTCGCCTGATGGCTTCCGTGACGCCTGCCGAGGCTGCCAAGGCCGATGCTCCGCGCGACGATGACGCAACGGCGTCCGACTTGGGGAATTCGGCACCCGTAATTCCGGAGGCCGCGGCCCCGTCGATGGGTGTAGCCGCGATGGCGGCGGCCGCTCGTTCGCGTCGTGCTGTGGCGGCGGCCCGCACGGGCGTGCCTCGTTGTGATGGCTCGCCGCGTTCCCCTCGCCGGGATCCCTCGCCGGAGGGTGGTGACCCCGTTGGGACAGTCGGCACCGCCTCACGTGGCGGTGCGGCGCTAAACGTAGGCGTCCTGACCCACGCGTGGGCTGCGTTGCCTCGCGTGGGTATCACGGATGACGATCTCGCCACGTTGGCCAAAGATCGTCTAGATGCACGCGCGGTTCTCGACTATATGCGTTCCGCCGAGGATACGTGGGGGCGTGAAGCCGGACGTCGTTTCGCCGTCGGGCCTCCGGGATCGGAACGTTACCAGATCCCGGCGTCGATACGTTGCGACCGCTCGTGGTTGCGTGACGTCAACGACGCGATCTACGTGGATCGTATGGACGGGTTCCTGTGGAAGGGAACGCCCGAAGAACCGCCTTTCATCTCGGTGGAGTCCGTATTCGTGTGTCCGCGGACACTTTCCGAGAGGCAGCGAGCCGAATGGAAGACCGCCCTTTCGTTGAGCGTCATCTCCAAGAGCGTGGTGTCGTACGACGATCATTTCGCGCTTCGTCACGTGAACGCAGACGATTACCGCGTGTCGCACGCGTCGGCTCCGTGGGCCATCCCGAGCGAACTCTACTTCCCGCCGTTGCCGGAAGTGGTAGAGGAGTACCCGTACCCCCGTGGGTCGTCCACATTGCTACCACGTGTGGTGCACTACTTTACCGATGCCGTGAAGGACGCGCCTGCCCCCGTGAAGGAACGTTTCCTCATGGCCGTGGATATCGAACACGCAGCGATGCTCGCATGCTCGCTGTTCGTGGAACGTCGTGTGTTCGGGCGCGCGTGCCTGCTTCCGGAGTCCACGTTGGACTTCCTGGCCGACTACGAGATGCTTCGTGCAATCCCGGTGGACGGTTCTGACACGTTCGTCTCCGTTACCAGCGCGTTGGCTGAGGCTCGCGGCGCCCTTACGTTGGGGCCGGAGTATCGTGTTATTCGCCCCGACTACGCAAGCGGCGATAACCAAGAGTTCGTGGCCGTGCGTAACGATGGGGCTTACGTGCCGCGGGTTGCTTCCCGTTCCGAAAGCCGTCGTGGCAATCGTACCGGTTATTTTGGAGGCCTCGGGGGCAACGACCGACCCCGCGGGTCGCGTTCTGGCCGTCGTGGCCATCAAAATGAAGCGCCGCATGCGCCGCATCCTCGAGAGATCGTGCCACGCGAGGCTACGGGAGGGGGCAACGTTGCCCGCGTCGGTCGTCCGGATGCGGCCACGTCGGCCGAGCGCGCGCCACGGTTCGTGAGCCTGGACGACCGTATCTCCGATGAGGATGCCCGTCGGCTTCTCGGTACGTCGGTGGCCGCTCCGCCTCGTGCGGACGGTTGGGTTATTCGTTCCCTTATCACGTCCGTGGCTCGCACAGCCGAAGATTTCCTCAGGGCCCAGACGTTGGACCTGACCGCCCGCTTGGCAACGGAACGCGCGATTTCCGAGCGTCTCGCCGCGGCGACTCGTGGTTACGCACCGCCCGTTGGTGGTCGTAACGATCCTTACGCATTTGCGAGTGGCGGCGGCTACGGAAACCCCGTTGGGTATGGTCACGCAGCGGCGTTCCTGCCACGCGACCCCGCTTCGGCGCGCCCTTCGGATTCACGCAGTCACGGAACTGCGGCTCCCTACGCTGGGGATCCCGCGTCGCGTCGCGAGCGAGCTCCCGTGGTCACGCAGACCGTCGCTCCGTACGCGCCGGGCTTCGTTCAGCCTAGTCGTAGCCGCAGCCACGATAGCCGCGGCGAAGGCCCTGGTCCGTATGACCCTGCGGGCAAGCGTTCGCGTCGCTACTAGGTCGTTCCTAGGTTAGTTCGTAGGCCACGTAGGCTTCTAGCATCGTGTTGCTTTCGTAAACTTTCGTCTTGTTTCTTTGCGTAATCGCATGGCTCCGCTGAGCTTCGTAATACGTATTGGCAGGTCGTCTGCCGCGGGGGAGAGGGTGTGCGTTAAGCCCCTCCCCACAATTTTTTTTGTTGTGGCGTCTACCCCGTTGGGTATCGTATGGCTTACGTAGCTCGTCCTCCGCGTTCGTGGCGGCGCGTGCCCGTTGGCAGGTTCGTACATCTCGTAACTATTCGGCGAAGCGGCGGCGCGTAGCGGCGGCTTTTCACTGCGAGTGGTACGTTAACCTCGATAGTTGAGCCCGTTGGCGTGCGTATCATTTAGTAACTAACTCGGAAATCGTTTCCGCCGTCGTTTCTCGTGCGAATAACCCCGTCGGGTGCCGACTATCGTTGAGCGTTCGAGCTCTTTGACGCGTAGCACGTCAGTGCTAATTTTAATTTGCTCCGCTGAGCTAAACGAGAAAATTTCGTTGAACGTCAGGCCGACTCGCGCGTGAGTCGGCTTGATGTTCTACGCCGTGGCGTGTACGCGGCATTGCGTCGCGGTGCGTTGCGGTTTCGTTGGCAACGTCGTGGCCGGCGGGCTTGGCTTTTCGTATAGCCGTTGACGTCATTAGCACCGCCGCGCTCCTCGTTTCTGCGGCTTCACGTTAGCCGGTGGCCCAATCGTTGCGCTGGTTCGCTTCGCGCGGCGTCGGTTCGCCGCGCGTCCGTGGAGCGTTTCGTTAACTCGTCCGTTTTGTGGTGCGACGTGCACCTGGGCATACGTAATGCTCGCCTTTACGCCGTCGCGTATTTTCGTTTATTCGACTTGCGAACCCGACGGGGACGCGATTGACGAAGTCTTTTCGCATGCCCACGGGCGTTTGAGGCTGCTACGTGAGCCAGTTTTTCGTCGGCTCGTTGCCTTCAGCTGTGCCGTTTACGTTGGCTACCAGTCTGTACGCCGTTGCGTATTCGTATTTCGTTTCGTGGGTTCGACCCGTTGGGGCACGTCGTTATCGTTACCGACGTTCGCGTACGCGCTCGTATCCTGGCCGACGTGGCCGGTGGCGCGCGCGCCTCTGAATGCGGACAGAGTTTAAGCTTCGTCAGCTTACTCGGTTACGACGCGGACGTGCGCGTTTTAATCTCGTGACCGTACGTGGTCAACCCCTTTCGGGTTCGTTCATGCGTTTCCACTAGCCTGCGGGCTTGTCGTTTTCGCGCGTCATTCGTTATGCCCGTGTGGCTGGACACCGTTGTGTCATTCCGTGGCCGTCGTCTGTGGCTATCGTATTCGGCGTCGTGCCTCAAGATGGCGATAACGGTTCGCCGTCACATCGTATTCGTGACGACAGCATCTTCGTTCGCCGTCCGTTGTTGCGGCCTCGTTGGCTCGTTCGTTTCGCACGTTTTTCGCGCGCGTTTCGTGCGCTGAGACCCGTTGGTCTTGTTCGTCAGCTAGCGTATAGCTTCGTTACGCTTCGTGCGTGGGCTTTCGCCATGAGGCCGTTGCCATCTTCGTTGGGGACGCGTCCGTCCTACGTGGTTTCTCCGCCTTCCGGCGTTATGTTGCCGTTAGCTCGCGAGCTGTTGGCGTTGACCTCGTTGGTCGATGCGACTCGTTGTCAGCGGTTGCCCACGGGGACGTACGATGGCTCACACGTCATGCCAAAATTACGAAATTTTCGGGGCACGCGTGCCCCGAGATTTGGCCAGATTAGCGCACTGTAATTGGCCCGAATGTTCGTACCGTGCGTCCATGGCCCGCTGGCCCTATAATAATTTTTCGCGCGAAAAATCTGACGTGATATCTGTCCGTGGCCCGTGATGTCGTCATCGATGCCTGTGGGACGGACAACACTGTCGAGCCAGTCGTGGCTCTTCACATCGTGTGAATCGTCCGCGCGTGGACTCGTCGTCCAAATTTTCGTTGGCGCTCGTGCCTCCACCAACGTATGGTGTCGAAAGAGAAAAGAGCGGCGGCTCTAGCACGCATCACGCCCCCCCAACGCAAGGGTGGACGTCCCGGCCACTCGTTGTGCCTTCGCTTCTCGTTCGTGCGGCTCGTCGCCTTCGGTGGTTGCAACGTGCAACGTCGCGTACGCGTTCGCTTAACCCAACGCCCGCGTGCGTTTTCGGGGGCCGTCGTGGCCTTTCACGTTGTCACTCGTCGCACGCGTGCGAAGTATCGAGAGACGCTCTCTTCAGATACGTTCCGGCGGGGCTCCCACGTAGGGTTACGATACCCGACCCACTTCACGAGGAAGTCTAGGGTGCCGTCATCGTTTACGCGATGGTTTAGTAGGTCGTCTACTACATACGCCGGACCGTCGCGGTTCTTGTCGAGGTCTGCCTCGGTGGCATCGTATGGCTCCGGCGGGGGCACTTTCTCAGGCGTAGGTGGGTACGCAACGCGGTCCGAGTTGACACGTTCAACTACGTCTCCTCGTTGGATGACGAACGTTCGTACGTCGTTACGTAGTACGCGGAACGGTCCCAACGCGTGGTAGCCGAGCTTCGTGCCCTTCGTTACGAAGGACTACGGTAGTCCCGTCCGTCGGGTCGATGAATACGTATTCTCCCGCGCGGATGTTTCGATTCGAGACACGGACTCGTTTGTCGAAATTTCGTTTATAATGTGCCTGCGCGGCCTTCAGCGTTCGATACGCATTGTCCATCGTTGTGGCGAGCTCACGAACGTAAGTGGCTCGCCCTCCCCGTCGGGGAGTTCGCGGTTCGTTACCGACGTGTGTAACGCCAACGGTGGCGGTGGATTCGTGAGAATCAAGTCGAAGGGCGTCGTGCCCGTGCTCGAATGCACATGCGTGTTGTACGCAAACGTTAACGCCGATGCGTATCGATCCCAGTCGTTCTGGTTTTCGTTCACGTAATTACGAAGCATGGCCAGGATCGTCCTGTTGTAGCGCTCCACCTGCCCGTTCGTTTGGGGGTGGTACGTCGACGTAAAGACGTTCGTCACGCCGATTTCGTTGCAGACTCGCTGGAAAAACTTAGCAGCGAACTGCTTTCCGTTATCGCTGATGAGCGTTCGCGGGGGTCCGTACGAGAACACCCACGCGTTGACGAACGCGCTCTCCACGTTGGCGGAATCGATATTGCGTAGAGGTACGACTCTAGTCAGCTTCGTGAAGCGGTCCGTTATAACGAGAATAAATCGGTTACCACGCGTGGTCTTCGTAAGCGGACCTAGTATGTCGATACATAGGTCTCGCAACGGCTCCGTAGCCGGAAATAAACGTAACGAGTTCGTCCGTTTGCGAAGCTTCACGCGGTTCTTCGCACATCCAACGCAGTTTCGTACCGTTGCGTGGATGTCGGCGGCCATCGCGGGCCAGTAGTACGTCCTCCGTAGGGTGTAGTACATACGTGTTTGTCCGGGATGTCCAGCGAGGACGTGATGGTGCGTTAACTCCAGCAGCCACGGCCGTAACGAAGCCGGCACAACGATTTGTGTACATTCCTCGTCGTGAGGGTTCCGGCGTCGGAGTAAGCCATCGTGGCCTTCGAAGAATGCAGCGTCCTGCGTCTCGGACTGTCGTGTCAGTATCGTTTGACAGAACGCGTCCTCGCGTTGAGCTTCGATAAGCTCGTCCCTCGTAATGGGAAGCTGAACGTCAGCTGGTGGCACGCTTGCCGAATCGTCTTCAGCAGCGCGCTGTTCGTCGAGGAAATCCGGTTCCTCGTCAAGAACGTCATCGAGCGACGCGTCGCGGTTGAACTCACGTTCTTCGTTGCCAGCCGTCGCGGCTGGTGTTCGTTCGTCACGAATCGTGTTCGACGGGTCGTCGTGACCCCTGGCATTCGTTGCCTGCTTTCGTGTGGACGTCGTTCGTCCTTGCCCACTTCGTGTGGGTTGTCGCCGACTGCGAGTCGTCACGAGGACCGCGTCCCCGTACGATGGTATGTCGTCGTCGACGGGTCGACCGTCGTCATACGTAGATATCACACGTGATAAAGCGTCAGGTATCTGGTGCACGCGCCCAGGTCTGTACGTGACCTCGAAATCGAATTCGGCAACGCGTAGCCTCCATCGTAGTAGACGTCCGGACGCGTCCGTCAACGTCATCAGCCAACGCAAGGCTTCGTGGTCCGTACGTACGGTAAATCGTTGACCCTCTACGTAGGGTCGGAGCGACGTTATCGCCCAAACGACGGAGTAGCACTCGCGCTCAGTTGCCGAATAACCGCGTTCGAACGCGATCGGTTTCGTTGAGGGTCTTCGACCAGTACCCAATCGGCACCCATTCGTTGGGCTTACTTTCGTTCTGCTGTTGGAGCAACGTAGCTCCCAGCTGATAAGCCGACGCGTCGGTATCGATTATGAACGGACGTCCCGCCTTCGGAAGGTGCAATACTGGTGGCGACACCAGTATTGTCTTCAACGTTTCGAACGCATTCGTTTGCGCGTCCGTTGGGTTCGTCCAATCGGGGGAAGCGTCCTTCTTCAACATCTTGTTGAGTGGCCGAGCGATCTCGGCATACGCCTTTGCGAAGCGGCGGTAAACGTTGGCCGCGCCCAAAAACGATCGACACTGCGTCTTATCCCGCGGGAACGTAGCCGTACGAAAGGCTTCCTTGTTCCGAGCTGCGACGTGCAGCTTCCCTGGGGTAATCACGTGCCCCAGGTAGTCAACTCGTGGTTGAAAGAACGAGCACTTCGCGAGCTTTAACGTTACTCCTGCTGCGCGTAGCAGGGAAAGTACCTGGTCGACGTGACCCAGATGAGACTCGAGGTCTTTCGAAAAGACGATTACGTCGTCTAAGTAGACCAGGCACGATTGCCAACGTACTCCGGAGAGGATTATGTCCAACGTCCGCTGAAACGTAGCGGGGGCATTTCGTAGCCCGAATGGCATTCGCACGTAGCGATACGTTCCCATGAAAGACGTAAACGTTGTCTTATCACGGTCCCCGGCGGAGACGGGCACTTGCCAGTAACCAGCGTTACAGTCGAGTGTCGTGAAAATGGCGGCGTCGCCCAACGAATCGAGGCAGTCTTCCATACGAGGAAGCGGGTACGAATCAGCGATCGTTTTCGCGTTCAAACGCCTGTAGTCGACACAGAAACGTAAGGATCCGTCCTTCTTCGGCACCAACACGATTGGTGACGCCCATTCGCTGGACGCGGGTTCGATAACCCCTTCGTTGAGCATATTCGTGATTTGCTCCTCGGCTATCGTACGTAGAGCCGGACCCTGTCGATAGGGCATTGAACGTATGGGCCGCGTGCCCGGTTCGATTTCGATTTGATGCTCCGTAGCGTTAATTTTGGCGAGGCGACCACTCGTCCACATTGACGAATGTGTTTCGAGCATCTCGCGGATGCGCTTTTGTAAATCCTCGTCGTCGAGGTGCGACAAATCGATTGTCGATTGCCAATCCGTGGCGGGTTCGTTCCCCTTTTCGTTAACCAACGGGTCTGGCATTTCGTCGCCCGACCCGTTCGTATTCGTCCGTTTCGTCGCGTCGACTAGCGGTAGGTTCAAAACCTTCGCGAGGGCTTCGCCGCCCTCACGCTTGAGTGGGACGATTCCCAACGGGGAGCGTACCGCGTACGCAATCGTCGCGCCTTTCGGCAAATCGCGGTCCTTCTTCGTGAAGTTCGACACGATGATAGAGAACGTCTCTCTCGGTCCTACGTCGACCACTCCGTTGGCTATGCGTAGCCCATGCCGGAATTGCACCGAAGCTTTCGGTTCGAGGAACACGAGTCCGGTCGCTTCCGTCGTCACGTTGACGGTCCGTTGCGACATCGCCGGTACACGCGTGTACTTCGTCAAGCGAACCGAGAACGTTCGGCTCGGCCTATTCAAGGCCGCGTTACGCTCGCGGCGTTTCGGGTGCTCCACGTTTGGATTCGTCTCTTCCCCCTCCTCGTATGGATTCGTCGGATTACCTTCCGCGATGATGGGTATCGTGTCTCCTCGATGGAGCTCGATTGTCTGCGCTCGACAGCGTATAGCATCGACATCGACATGCTTCGTCATTAACGATGTGCCCATTATAACGGGAACAGCCAGCGTGTTGGCTACGAAGAATTTCACGCGGAACAGCGAGTTCCCCAGCCTGACGCGAAGCAGGATGGCGCCTTCGATAGGCAAACGTCGCCCGTTGGCGTCTCCGAGCTTCGGTAGCTCTTCGTCACGTAGACAGCGGTTGACCCAGTCGTAGGGTAATAAACTTGTTCGTATCAAGTTGTAGCCGCTGCACGTATCCATCGCGATGTTAATCGCCCTGATCACGTTGAGGTCTAGTCCGATCGTTCCGGACACGATGTAATGCTTCGAAGCAAGTAGGCACGTGTGCCCGTCGAGAATCAACGGTTCGGTCCTGACCGGCGCGCGGTCTACGTCTTCGTTGGCGGTTCGTCGCTTCACCGCATGAGCCCGTATGGCTTCTTTTGCGTCGACACGCTTCGTATGAGCCGCGTGCTTGGCTTTCTCGCGTCCGGAAGCGTCGTGCTTCCGGGTAGCGCGTCTCTCTCGTGTGCGAGACTTCCTCTTCGTGTGAGGTTCGTTCGTCCCGTCGGACTGCAGTTCTTCCCCCACGTCGGGTTTCTTGTGACTCGAGTTGGCCTTCGCGACCGTGAGCTTTTCGCAACTCTCGTTCGTCGGTGAGCCTGCGGAGGACCAATCATCGACGTCGGTCGTCCCCCTTTCACGTAAGGGTTCAGGCGATGTGGGTGGCTCGAGACCTACATCGCCTGGTCGTTTTCCGGTGCGAGGACGTTCGACACGTCGTCGTCGTGAGCCAACGAAGCTCGTTCGTCATCGTGACTCGTTTCCACCTCGAGTGGTGTTTCGTCAGCGGAAGTCGTCACGTAGACTCCGCTGCGGCCATTACGTTGGCCATTTCGTTCGTTCGCCCACGGGCGAGGATCACGTCGATCATTACGAAAGTCGCCGCGGCGCTTGTCGAAGGGCCTCCCCCCGTCACGATTGGGGTTTCGGAGTATCGTAGGCGGCGTGCCATACCTCCGCGGGTTCACGTTCCCTCGCTCACCAGGTCGTTCCTGGTTTCGTTTGGCCATTCGTTGGCGGAAGTACTCAGCCTGCCGTGGGTTGCTCTTCACGTGGAAGAGGTAGTACTTGTACGCGAAAAAGATCCGTTGATCTGGCGTCAGACGCGGACACGTAAACGTCGAGTGGCCATCTTCGCGGCATGACCAACACGATAGTGTAGGACCAGCTGGGGGTGGCGATCGCTAAGGGAGTTCTGAAATTGCAGTCGTGTCAGGGCGAGGTGAACCGTAACGCGCTGGTTGAACTTGCGTTCGCGCGTCGCTCGGTAGCGCTGGCGAACGGGTGGTACAACGGCGGAACGCGTAGGGAACGATCGCAACACGGGATTCGCGAGCCGGCGCAAGCCGTGATCTCAGGGTGAGATCACCGAGTAAACTCGAGCACAACGCGATCCACACAGGGGTCGTAAATCTCTGGCCTAGTGGCGTGCGACGCAACGCGCGCTATCGCGGTGCGACGCGGTTCGACGATCGGTTTATGCGCAGCGCGCACGCGAACGTCGGCGATCGTGAGCAACCCGCACGCAACGTTTCAACGCAATCGGTCCTCGCGATTCGCTAAACGCTTAACTCGTAGCTGCGAAGATGCTGGCTGTTTATTGGTAAGGTGCGAAGCGGAACGACCATTAATAGCTAACTACTAAGGACAGGTTGTCCTTGCGCGGCCGGCCGGCGGCCGCTCGCTCGCACGCAAAAACGGAAATATTTGGGAAAAAGACTTTCGTCATAAAAAACCCAAAAAGGGAAAATAAAGGGAAATTCGCAAAAGGCGCTACACGTGGCGCCAAGCTCGCAATCGCACGCGTTCGCGCAGGCGCGCCGTGACACGTAATTGTATCGCCACGCGTACGCTCGCTTACTAACTAACTAAACGCGGATGCACGCGGACTCAACGCGACGCATCGCTCCGACCCGCACGCGCACTTGCAACATAAATTGCATCACACTCCCCCCGACTAACATCACAGCGCGTCCTCGCGCGTCATCTCTCTCCTCACGTGCTCTTCCGTTTCCTTCGTCCTACTCTTTTCGTCTGCATCCTATTCTCTTTTGTTCCATCTCCTTCTTCCTTCTCTCTTGGCACCCGCGTTCGCCGTCATCCTTACCGATTCGCACGCTATGGCGCACGATGGTGATACCCTTCCGAGCTGGCTGCGGGCCAGCATTACTTCCGGCGAAGACGCTGCGAATCCGCTACGCACACCGTCTGCTGCTTCGCGCTTCGCTTCCCCTGCGCCTGCGAGCCCCGAGAGCCCGTTTTATCTTTCCATGGCTCAAGCGTCATCCGCGAGCGCTCCGGTTGCTGCGACGGCGAGTGCGCATAATACGGACGGCGCTGACGCATCGCCCGGTGTCGACGCGACAGTGGACGTGACAGCTGCTCCCGCATCCGCGTCCGGGAGTCGCACGAACGTCGGCGTGCCTTTGCGGTCCATTCCTGCTCCTTCCTCTGTTTCTCTTCCTTCTGCTGCGCAACATGTACCCGCCGTCGTCCCGCGTGCGCGCTACGAAGACCCTTCTGCCTTCCGTTTCCTTCCGCGCGCGATGCCGACTTGGACTGAGCTAGGCCGTGTTCAATACTTTCCGCAGCGTTTTCAATGGGTGCGTATCGCCGACGTCAACCGCTACGCGGTGTTGCCCGGCCATAAAAACGCGCAGGCCGTGTGGGACGCGCGGCGTGAAGCGGCCCTGTGCGATTTAGCCGTACCCACTAATCTTCCATGCGATGCCTATTTCCTCGAGGACGCAGCGGACGAGCGGCTTGTGCGTCATCTTGCGCGGCTCCGAACGATGCGTCGCGACGAATTTGCGCATCTTGACCCGTGGGCGGCGGCGCCTAGCGCCGGCTTCTTGTTGGACGGGGGTGTCCCCTGGAACGACATCGAACAAGAAGGAGAAGTCAGTG
Source organism: Asparagopsis taxiformis (assembly GCA_030407315.1). Classification (NCBI taxonomy): domain Eukaryota; phylum Rhodophyta; class Florideophyceae; order Bonnemaisoniales; family Bonnemaisoniaceae; genus Asparagopsis; species Asparagopsis taxiformis. The sequence continues at coordinate 57,478 of JALQPE010002371.1, read as the reverse complement.
TACCGTGGTTCTTCGACGCGGGGATGCGTGCCGAAGCGCGCCGCGAGTTACGCATGCGCCGCTCCGCCGGTTACTTCGTCACGTATCGCGACGCGGAGTTTCGCGAGTTCCCCGAGGATCGCGTTGGCGCTTTCTTTCCGCGCTACGATCCGCGCGACTGGCCGGAAGCGCCAGAATCTCTTTCCGTTCCTTTGCCTTGTGTCTTCCACTATGCGCCGTCTGTTCTTCTTGGCCTTGACGTCCCCGTGGAGACGCGTTCTAATTTCTGGGCCGTTGCCCTTAGCGAGTGGGTCGTCATGGTGGCTTGCGCCTGGCTACATGTCGCGTTCGTTGAGCGCTGCATCGTTCGCTTGAGCGACAGACTCGTCGCTGGCATCGAGAGCGTCGGCGCTGCGGCGGTCGTTCGTGGCGGCACGTATTCGGTTGCGCATTGGGAGAGTCTTTTGACGGAGCATCGCGCATGTCCTTGGGACGAGACGCCTGTCTTCGACGTCGCCCCGGGTGTGGACTTTAACGAGGGTGGCCAGTGGTTGCCTTGGAGCGCGGAACGCGGCGGCGCGATAGACTGGGCGCACGGCGCGCTCGGGGTTCATCGTCATACCGAAATTCCGCACTTGTTGTTGAAGTCCCCACGTAACCCGTCGCGCAGCGCGTTCGCGCACTTGGAAGCGGGCGACGTTGTGACCGTGGATGCCGTCTTGTCGGCCTTATCTTCCAACGAGTTGCATGTGATGTGCGCAACTAATTCGCGCGAGTACGCGCAATACCTCGGCATGGCTGCGTTATTGGCCGTCGAGCGCCGGCGTTTCCGCGACGGGCGCTATTCGTTATTCTCTGAGTCGCCTCGGCCTCCTGTTGACATTACGCAGCTGGACGCCGCGCTACGGGCGGAGTACGTCAAGGTTTATAACGAACTGCAGGAGTTGAAGAAGTCCATTCCGAGCCAAGACAACGCTAACGCTCCGGGTGGTGCGGGCGCGAGCGCGGCGGTTGGTAGCGTCGCGGCGTCGAGCACGGTCGCGGTTATTGACCAGGCGGAGGCGCCGGCGGTGGTGGATGGCGAAGACGTCGTCGCGTTAGCGGATTCAACGGGTGCGGCCAACTTGCAGGCACAGATCTTGTCTGCTGAACAAAACCGCGACGAGGCGCTTTCGCGTGTGACGTCGGTCGCCCAAGCTCGAGACGAAGCCCTGGGACGCCTTGACGTGGCTATCAAGGCCCGCGACGAGGCGATTAATGCTCGCGACGATGCGAACGAGGCGCGCGACGAGGCCGTGTCATTCTTACGCGAGACTCGCGAAGCGCTAGCCGAGTCCGAGGCGCGTGAGGCCGCGTTGAAGCGTAAGGTCGACGAAGATGCCGTGCGAATCGAGCGCATGCACCCAGTAAGCCTTTAAGATATACCAAAGATGGCTGCATGATGAACCTATGACATGCATGGTGTTCCTCTGATGTACGGATAAGGATCATTTGCTCTTCAGCTGGTGGCCGCATAGCGATACACCAATGATGGACGGGAGATGTCCATACGCTCATCTCCCGTACATCAGCGAAGTATCTCTTGCGTACAGTAGAGATACCACGTACATCATTGGTTCATCTAAAGCATATCAGGGGTACATATTCCTTTTCTTATAGGGGCATAAGGATATCGGCGTAATGCAAGGTCGTGCGGCTAAACAGGAGAAGGAGGTTGAAGGTGGTCGCGAAGCGTTGGCGGCCCTTCAGTCTCGTTACGATTCCGCCGGTTCAGCGCAGGAGGCTGCGCAGCGTGCGTTGGCCGAAGTCGAATCTAATTTGGAGGCGGAGAGGGGTCGGTTGGCTGTTCGAATCGCCGCTGTGCGTGACGGGTATCGCGCTCGGGAGAGGGAGACTGTTCGTCGGGTTCAGGAAACTATCGAACGCGCTCACCGTATGGGCTCGGCGTTAAATGACGTCGTCAATTTCATGCAGCGTTCTCCTGCGGGTTCTGTTGACGAAAGGGAGTCGACTGGCGCGACGCAGTCGGAGAGCGGGTTACGCGCAGATGCGACGCGTGGCGCGACGGGAAGCGTTGGTTCGGGTCGTGGCGGGGCGCGTCCCATGACACGTTCGCGTGCAGCGGAGAGCTCCGCGGGTCGCACGAGGCGTACGGGTATCCCTCCACTTCGGATTGGCGTACACGACGGGCGCGTCGTTCGGGTGTTAAATTCCGAGCGGCGACGCGGTCACCAGGCAGATACGGCTTCAAGCCGTGCTCGTTCACGTGGTGCGGCAGCCAGTTCGTCGAGCCGCGCTTCGCGTCGAGACGACGACACGCGCGCGCCTCCGTCTTAGCTATCACTTTGATTCTCCTCCTCGCATTGCATCCTCTTTGAAATAAACTCTCCTTGTTTGTATCTCCACTTAGCGCTTCGTAATGCGGGGTTCCTCCCGTCCGACACGCTTGCGGCCGTGAAACGCCAGGGTTCTTGCAGCTTTTGAGTGAGCGACAGCGCAACGCGGGTTCCGTCAAATGCATGCATGAGCCGGTGTTTCCGCGAAGGGGCGCGCGTGTCGTTGCTTGAAACCGTATTTGCCCGCTGCCCACGTCGGCGTTCGGAGGGGACGTGGCCGGCGGCGTCCAGTCGTGCGCGCGGGGGGAGGGGTAGAATGCATACGTTGCGAAGCGAAAAGGTTTGAGTGGGGGTAGAAGAAGGGAGTCTGGACGGGTAGCGCGTCGGTACGAGTTCGTCGTAGCGGTTTCGTTTCATCGGTTCGTCACGCGCAATTCTCAACGTCGCCGGTTAATTTCCGCATGCGTATTCGTTGTTCGCTTCCGCTTCGCGTCGTCGATTCGTGTCACCTTACGCATTCGTCGTTCGCGTCGCCGGTTCGTTCGCTTTTTCGCATTCTTCGTTCGCGTCGCCTACTACCGGCGTTCGCCGTTTGCTACCGTGTCTACTGTCCCGTGACTAGAGCGGACGGCCAAATGGTACCTAGAGGGCTCGGGTGGGGTCACATTCTTCCCTTTTTGGAGCGAGCCTCATTCTCCACGCTTGGGTTGAAGGGGAACCATGCACGTGGGCACCACTATATTCTCGGTAGGGGGCTGCGTGCGTCCAGGGGTCTGCGTCCTTCCACCAGCTTCGAGCGCCTCGCTGGAGTTCGCGTATGTTGTCGTCCAATCAGGTGGCGGTAGTAGGGGACAGCTCGTCACGCGGGGGCCAGCTTGACGGCGGCGCGATTCGGGTGCCCCTTTCGTCGCATTCTTCCAATGGGACGATTCGAGTGGGACGGTAGAATTGCTAAATAGCCGGGCCAGCCCGCACGCCAGCGCCAGTGTCGCTCCCCTTTTTTCGCGCGAAAACGCATCGCGTGGTCCCGCGCATGTCGCGGCTTCTGGAGTAGGTCGGGTGTTAGTTGAGGTCAAACTCGCAACGAATCCAGAGATACGCGGCCGTTCGTATTCGCGGCGATTCCAACGAGCGTAGTGGCGCAGTGGTCGTGTGGCGGTAGACGGTCGTTAGGCGTTACGTGGCGTAAACGGCGGATAGTCGCGTGGCGAACGAAAGGCGACCGAAACGCAAGCGGCGAATATTGCGTGGCGCCTATTTAGCGAGATTGACGCAACGTCCGTAATGGGCTTTTCGCGCTTATCGCACTTCTTAACAGGCAACGTCTCGAGCGTCAGCGAGGGGGCTCAATATTTTCGCGGTGGTGGCGTCACGCGCAACGCGTGTCGATGCCGGACCGACCAGCGTCTGTGAGGGCCCCTTCGTGTGTTGCCAAGCGTCGAGATTCAGGCAGCTTAGTCCGGGGCGGCGTGCCTTCGTGCGGGTAGTCGGCGCGGGTGGTAGCGCGGCGGGCAAACGTCGAATCGTGTCCAACCTGTCAGGCGCACACGTACGCGGCTCGCGAGCGGCGTCGCTTCATTGCGTGCGGCAGTAGTTCCAGGTCATTCAGTGGTAGAATGTCGATTGCGCGGGGCGTGGCGAACGACGATGCGACGCGTGTTGCATGGCGTACGACGAACCGGGCGTTGCGTGCCGAACGACGAAGCGTTGGCGCGAACGGCGATTGCGTGGCGTGCGACGAAACGGTTACAAGGCGTTCGAGGAAGCGTTTGCGTGTTGTGCGACGAAACGGTTGCGTGGCGCGGCGACGCTTGGCGGCAATAAGTCGTATCCCCTCCCGGTCCCTGCTGCCGATAGTAGTTTGGCGTGATGCAAGGCTGGTAGCTGTGTTTGCGTTTGGATGCTTACCACTGCCAGGTAATCAGCTGGCACTTGCACCGCTTCTTCGTCGACATAAACGCGCGTGGATGGCAACCCCCCCCCCGCAACGCTTCGTGCATTAATTGCGTTGCGCAAGAGGCATCATTTGTCGGCTTGCAATACGCGCGCTGATGCGGGTAGGTGTCGTTTTTCGCGGCGCGCCATCGGGTGCCTGCCTCGGGGCTGAGCGCTTCGTTGAGCGACTTCGGCGGTTACGCCGCGCCGCGGGGCCGTCGGCAGTAGCGCGCGCAGCGGTTTTAGAGGCGGGCCGTCCTTGATCACGGCGAAAACGGGCGACGATAGGCGCGGGCAGGGACGCTTCGGGCTCCCACGTATCATCGCGCGGGGATTAGCCCTTCCAGCGCACCCGGAATACGGGCGTGCCGGTATCGTCGATGCCCTCGGCTGTCAACCTGTCAAACATGAACTCGCGCGTCCCATACCCGGCTTCCGGGTCGACCTTGCGCGCCTCGTTAATTTCGCGTTCATCCCGTCGCTCTGCGTCGTTCGCGTTCTCCGTGTTAATGTCTTCTTCTACGTCGTCCAACGTCGTTGGCGCATGCGTCGCGTAGCGCGGTGCTATGCGAACGCGGTCGGAGCTGACGAGTTCGGGGACACCGTCGATTATGATTTCGTACGTGTGTCCGCGGCAGCCTATAACCGGGAAAGGGCCCGACACAGGATAGTCTAACTTCGACGTGTGCGCTGCGTCGTTGCGTTGCGTTCGTGTCGTCGCTCCCGCGCGAGTGTCCAGGTACACTTGATCGCCAACCTTGATATCCTTATTCACCGTGCGCACGCCGCGGTCAAAGTCGCGCTTGTATCTCGCTTGCGCTTTCTTCAACGCGTTCGCCGAGCGTGCGTACGCATCTGATAATCGTGCGAGAAATTCCATGCGAAGGAATGGCTTGCTGCGAATCGTGTCCACTTGCTCTGTTCCCAGCGATACGGGATAGCGCGTGAGCGTAAGTTCGAACGGCGACGTATTCGTCGAGCGGTGTATCGCGCGGTTGTAAGCGTATGCTAGCGCGTTCAAATGCTCGTCCCAATCTCTGCGCTCTTCATCTACATAATGGCGCAGCGTCGCGACGATAGTGCGATTCATGCGCTCGACTTGTCCGTTCGATTGCGGATGGTACGTCGTTGTGAATATGTTCCGCATACCCATCAGCGCGCAAGTCTCCTGAAACAGCTTCGAGCGGAATTGCGGCCCATTGTCCGAAAGTAGCGTGCGCGGCGGTCCATAGACGAAAACCCAGTCTCGGCAAAATGCCTTCGCAACTGCGAGTGCGGATACGCGTCCGAGCGCGATGAGTCGGCAGAGTTTGCTATAGCGGTCTGCGATTACGAGTACGAAGCGGCGTTGGCGAGGAGTCTCGGGCAGCGGACCAAGGATATCGATAGCGACGTCTTCGAGCGGGCGCGTCGCGGGGAATAGCTTCAGGGCGTTCGTATGGCGATATTGCGTAACGCGGTTACGTGCGCACGCATCGCACTGTCTCACTGTAGTGTAGACGTCCACGCTCATCATCGGCCAGTAGTACGCGCGTCGGATGGCGTCGTACATGCGTCGCGCGCCCGGATGTCCTGCAGTTACCGCATAATGGTTAGCTCGCAAAATGCGCCCCTTAATCGCTTTGGGCACGACTATCTGCGTGGCGTCGTCGAGCGGCGCGGTCCTCATAAGTATCCCATCGGGGGACAGGTGAAAGCGCGACTGCGGCGCGGTTTCGACGTCGCGTTTCGCGTTTTGGCAGAATTCGTCCGTCGCCTGCTCGCGTATCCACTCGTCAGTGGACACGGGTGGTTCGATACATGCTCGAAATGTCAGCAGACAATCCAGGCTAGGATAATATTCGGCGTAGTCGCATAGTAGCGCGGCGTCGGCTCGAACGTAAGCGTCCGCGTGCGGTTCGACGATGTTCGCGGCGCCGAAGCAGGGTATCTCGTCCGGTATTTCCGTCTCGTCGCCGCTTCGCGTGGCCATTCGCGAGAGCGCGTCGGCGATAACGTGGCGTTTACCCTTTTTATATTCGACGTCGAACTCGAACTCGGCGAGTCGCAATCGCCAGCGCGCGAGTCGTCCTTCCGCGGAGGTCATATTTAGAAACCAGTGCAGCGAATTATGGTCCGTGCGAACCGTGAACTTCCGTCCTTCTAGATATGCGCGTAATAGTAACACAGCCCATACCACCGCGAGGCATTCGCGTTCCGTCTTCGAATAATTTCGCTCCGCGTCGTTAAGCGTGCGCGACCAGTATCCGACTGGATGCAATGTGTCTCCGTCGGCGTCTAACTGTAGTAACGCGCATCCGATTTGTCCCTGCGACGCGTCGGTATCGAGCACGTATGGGTGTCCCTCGCGCGGTAGGCGAAGAATAGGCGGAGATAGCATCGCTCGTTGCAATGCTTCGAACGCGCGCGTTTGCTCTGGCGTCGGCGCGGGTAGGTTATCTCCTTGGTCCTTCTTTAGCAACTGCGTAAGCGGCGCCGCGACGAACGCGAATTTTTCGACGAATCGGCGGTATACGTTACAAGTTCCCAGAAAGCTGCGCAGCTGCGTTTTCGTCGTCGGATACGTCGCATCGCGCAGCACGTCGCATTTCGTCGTCGGCACGGATAGCTTTCCAGGCGAAATAGTATGTCTCAGGTAGTCTACCGAGCGCTTGAAGAACTCGGTCTTCGCAAATTTAAGCGAAACGCCAGCGCGTCCGAGGATCCCCAGTATCTCGTCGACGTGATGCACGTGCGCATTTATGTCGGCGGAGAAGATAATTACGTCATCCAGGTAGACAAGGCAGTGCTGCCATTTCACGTTCGCGAGCAAGATATCGAGCGCGCGCTGAAACGTCGCGGGCGCGTTCGATAGTCCGAAGGGCATACGGCGGAAGCTATACGTACCAACATGCGACGTAAACGTAGTCTTGTCGCGGTCGGCGTGCGCTACTGGGATCTGCCAGTATCCCGAGTTGCAGTCCAGCGTAGTGAAAACCGTCGCGTTACCGAGCGAATCGACGCAATCGTCCATGCGCGGAATCGGATACGTGTCCTTGACGGTGGCGGCGTTTAAGCGGCGGTAGTCGATGCAGAAGCGGGAAGTCCCGTCCTTCTTAGGCACGACTACGACCGGGCTCGCCCATTCCGATGTAGCAGGTTCGATCACTCCAGCGCGGAGCATCTTGTCCACTTGCGTACGGATAATTTCGCGCGACGCGTGTCCGGCGCGGTACGGCGGTTGGTTGACGGGGGTCGCCCCCGGAACCAGTTCGATGCGGTGTTCTGTCGCGTGGATGGCTCCGAGTGTGCCATTCCACATTCGCTCGTGTTTTCGCAGCATCTCGATAATTCGCGCGTGTAGGTCATCGTCTACTCGCTCATCGCGTAGCGTCGCGCGTAAGAGATCTTCCCAATGCGGCGTCGCGTTCGCAATTCCGTCGGCTTCGCGCGGGTCCGGCGGGTTCGTCGCGTTGCGTGGCGTCGCATCGTCGGGCGGTCGGTCTTGCGGGGTCGGTGCCTCTTGTGCAACTTGTAGGCAACCTACGGGGTTGGGCACCGCGGCGCCCAGCTTCATGCCTTTGGGCAATACCTGTAGGCGGGTGCCGGCGTTGTGCACGTGCACGCTGAAGGGCACGTTCCTTTTAACCAGCGTTTCCCCGTTGGCTAGACGAAGCAACTTCTGCCCGTAGAGGTCGGTCGCGGGTATCGTAATGCAGCGTCCGTCAGCGCCCGTGGTGACTTCGATAGCTTGCGTCGCGTGCGGCGGAATCGACGTGCGGCGCGCAACGCGGATTGGTGCGAATTCTGTCGGTCGGGTAGTCTTGGGGGTCGGTGCGCGGCGCGGTTTCGTCGGCGTGCGTGGGAGCATCGGAACGTGGTCTCCATAGCGGGTTCGCAACGCGCGCTGCGGCCCAGTATAGATCATCCGAACCACGCGGTCGATGAAGTCTGCTCCCAGAATGCAAGGGACGGATAAGCGCAGCATCACCAGGAAAGTTTGAAGGTGCGCGCGGGCACCTAGAAGAACGCTAAGTCGCAACGACGCGTTCGGCGCGAGGCGTCGTCCATTCGCGTCGATAATCGCGCAGCGCAGCGTTGGCGGCGTAGCGTGGCGCTTCCAATCAGCGCCTAATACGTTCTCGCGAATGAGACTCGGGCCCGCGCCGGTATCAAGCACAGCGGTCGCCGCGGTAGCCGTGCGTAGATTATATCCGACGCGAATCTCGAGCTTGTAGTTCGCGGTAGGGGTCTGAAACAGGACCACTGTTTCGGGTGGTAACGGAGGCGGTTTTTCGCGCGGCGGTTGCGTCATCGCGCGTCGCGTATCCGTTGGGTGGAGAGGAGTCGGCCCACCCGCTACGACTCCTCGTAGGCGTTTCCCGGGTCTTCTGCGAAGCGAACCGAGTGGGGCGTGAGCTGCTCGCCGTCGTGCGCGTCGTCTTCGCGCGTGCGTTCGCTTTCGCGCTCGCGTGCGTCATCGTCCGCCGAAACTTCGAAAACCTGAACGTTACGCTGCAGGTTCAGTTCTTCGGGCGTTAGGCGCGCGTGGCTATGCATCTCGCGAATCGCGGCCTGTTGCTCGGATGAGAGCAGCGGGCAGCTTACCATGGGGTGCCCAAACTTCCGGCATATCAGACAGCGGAACGCCGCTGTGCGAGACGTGTCGGCCGGTGCCGTCTGTCTCACGATAGGCGGTGGGTAAGTTGCGCGCGGTATGTGCGCCGTGTACGGTCCCGCGCGTTCGCGTTCTCGGTCGTCGTTATGCGCAAAGCGTCGCGAGCGGTCGGCGGGCGATGCGTCGCGAGAGCGTGGCGTGCGATAATTCGACGAAGGGGTGCCAAGCGAGGTTGGACTTCGCATGGGGCTCGGGGTCGAGAACTTCCGTTCGCGCGGAGCGTGCGGCGTCGCGGCGGAGGTTGAGACGTTTGGCGATGAGAAGCCTGATGGCGGGGTATGCCCCACGGTCAGTGCCTGCAGCGTCGGTGTCTCGTCCTCTTCCACGTAGAGCGCAGGAGTTCGCTGTAATAGCGGTCGCGCGCTCGTCGTCGGCGTCATCGCTCGGTGCGTGTCCCCGTGGCTCTGCGCCATAGAGACTAGCTCTCGAAAGGTGTATCGACGCGGGTCGCGAGACAGCGCGTCCCGTACGAGGTGTTGCGCATAGGGTCGTAGACCATCGACGAAAATGGAAACAAGCGTTCGCTCGCTAAACGCATCGCCGCAGCGCAGCGCGCGGCGTCGTAGTCTCGTAGCGAATTGCGTTTCGGTTTCCTTCGGGTCTTGCGTTTGTTGCGCCACGTCACGATACGCTTGCGCGACGTCGCCTTTGCGCGCATAGGTTAGCAGGAGCCACTGAACGGCTTCCGCGTAGCACGTAATCGAGTCGACGCCCGCGCGCGCTCCTCGGAACGTTCGTCCCACGTACGTTTGGAACGTGTCGCGCGCCTCGTCGGCGAGGAAATACTTGAGAATCGGCAACGCTGCGCCTTCGGATACGCCGGTGTCGTCGCATGCGCTCTTGAAATACTTCAGGAACGATAGCACGGCGATTCCGTCAGCGCCCGTGAAATTCTCTCCCTGCATCGAATGGCGCACCATCTTCGCGGTGTTAGCCAATTCGCTCGCAATTGCTCGGTTAAACGCGCGGTCCGTATTACGCAAGCGGTACGTGCGATACGAAAGCGCGCGCGTGAACAGCTCGTTCAACGGCTGGATCTCTACTGGCCCGGGATGCGCGGGTCCATTGTCGCTATCCGAATGCGGGTGGTCGTCGAATGACAGGTCCTGGCGCGCCAGTTCCAGCCATCCTTCGGGGTCCGCGTCACGCGCGTAGTTCGTAGGGGTTGCGCGTGCTGCGGTTCGCGTTCGGTTTTCGCGCGCAGCGACGTTCGCGCGTTCAATATTGTGCTCCTCGCGGGAGTCCATCGTAGTGGCGATTAGGTTGTGGACTTGCGTGCTCATCTGAGCCGTCAATCCACGTGATTGGCCTTTGATAGCGCGGTCCACTGCAGCTCGTACTTCAGCCTGGAGCATGCATTGGAACGTAGGGTCGTCCACTACTTGTCGAACCAAGCTCGGAAGCGTTGCGGACGGCGTAGCGTGCACGTCGGGAACGCGGAACTCGGCCTCGCGCTTCGTTGCGGCGCCATCGTCGGACGTTTGCGCGTCGTCATCAATGCTCGCGAGCGCTTGCGTCGGTAACGGCGGCCACGGGGAAGCGGTAGGGTCAGGGATATGTGAAGCGACCAGTGCGTCGACTGCGTGCGTTTGCGACGCGACTGGCGGGGGTTCGGTCGGCGCGTTCGATCGCTCGGGCGCGGATGGATCCATCGGCGCGGTTGCGTTCGATCGTCGCCTAGGGAAAAGGGAAAAAGGGAAAAATTGGCAAGTAAAAAGGGAAGCGCTTCCCGAAAATTGTCTTCGTATCGGGCGCGCGTAGTAAGGGTGAGGGGGACGAGTTCGCTCGCAGGAGGGCTTCTTCCTCGCTCGGAACGCGCAAAGACGGGTCTCGATCGTCCGCGAACCCAATATTTTCGGCACCGCCGAACCCGCGTTAGGGTTGCGAACTAGCGCGCGCACGCGCTGCGTCTTCGATCGCGTCGTTCCGCGCGGCGAATCGTCGTAGTAGAGGTAGGGTAGTTGTACAAACCAGAGAGGCTATAGCACCGCTTCCGGGATAGCGATACGCGCGCACGCGTCAATCGCCCTCGCTGTCGCGCACGACGAACGGATAAAAGAAGAATTAGAGTAAGCGATAGGTTTGGCGTCCCGTGTTTTCCCCAAGCGGAGTTTCTGTGCTTCGCTGAGTTCGCACGTCGGTTCGCGCAATTCTAGGTCGAGAGACGAGTTGTAGGACCAGCCGGGGGTGGCGATCGCTAAGGGAGTTCTAGAATTGCAGTCGTGTCAGGGCGAGGTGAACCGTAACGCGCTGGTTGAACTTGCGTTCGCGCGTCGCTCGGTCGCGCTGGCGAACGGGTGGTACAACGGCGGAACGCGTAGGGAACGATCGCAACACGGGATTCGCGAGCCGGCGCAAGCCGTGATCTCAGGGTGAGATCACCGAGTAAACTCGAGCACAACGCGATCCACACAGGGGTCGTAAATCTCTGGCCTAGTGGCGTGCGACGCAACGCGCGCTATCGCGGTGCGACGCGGTTCGACGATCGGTTTATGCGCAGCGCGCACGCGAACGTCGGCGATCGTGAGCAACCCGCACGCAACGTTTCAACGCAATCGGTCCTCGCGATTCGCTAAACGCTTAACTCGTAGCTGCGAAGATGCTGGCTGTTTATTGGTAAGGTGCGAAGCGGAACGACCATTAATAGCTAACTACTAAGGACAGGTTGTCCTTGCGCGGCCGGCCGGCGGCCGCTCGCTCGCACGCAAAAACGGAAATATTTGGGAAAAAGACTTTCGTCATAAAAAACCCAAAAAGGGAAAATAAAGGGAAATTCGCAAAAGGCGCTACACGTGGCGCCAAGCTCGCAATCGCACGCGTTCGCGCAGGCGCGCCGTGACACGTAATTGTATCGCCACGCGTACGCTCGCTTACTAACTAACTAAACGCGGATGCACGCGGACTCAACGCGACGCATCGCTCCGACCCGCGCGCGCACTTGCAACATAAATTGCATCACAGATAGCGTCCAGTAATCATTCCGGATTACGGAGTGCGCTAATTGCGTCTGCTCGCTCGTGAGCTTCGACACGTCCTCGCATGGACGGTTCAATCGAGCTTCGAGCTCGTCCGGCTTTTCGTTTGCCGTCTTCGTATCGGTGGGCGGCGGCCCGTCCGTGAAGAGTATCGCCTCTAAATTCTCGGCAACGTGAGCCGCAGTGAGCGATACGTCGTCATCATCCCTCGCGGGGATGTTCGGGTTACCACCGTGGTAATTGGGCTCGTTAGCCCGTTCATTACGTGAGTACGCGGACTCATCGTAGTCCGCGAACTTCCTCGACTCGTGGTCGGAAATAGCCAACGTAGGCTTCACTGGAAACCGCACTTTCGGTTTCGCGGCTGACGCGACAGCTGCCGTACGTGCACGGAAGGTCGTTCCTTCGGCCGTCGTCAATCGTCTCACAACGGTGAGGTCGTTCCTCTCTCGTTCGGGGTGTGACCGGAGTCGTTCCGTCACGGCTGCCCGCGTCGAGGGCAGCAAACCACGCACGTAGTGGTGAATGAGGAGTCGGTCCGTAAACACGTAGTTGCAAGCCCGCGTGGCAGTATCGAGTCTATCAGCGTACTGATTCTCGTCCTCGTTAGGATTCTGCGTGATCATCGTGACCTTTTCGTAGGCCTCCTGCAGCACGTCGTCTTGCAGGTATCGTTTGATCAACGCGTTGATCACGTGAGGCCACGAAAACCTCTTCGTCGGATCAGTTGTGATCACGCCAGTCGTACACTGGGAATCGTAGAACCGTCGGGCGTCCCCTTCGAGGAAGAAGTGCAGCACACGTACTGCCACTCCCTCGTACACTCCGAGTGTGCTGAACCCATCACGTATTTGGGCGAGGAATCCGAGCAACGTAATCGGATTCCGGCCGGAGAACGGCTTCAACGTGGGGAAAAGTCCCTCGAGCTCACGTTTGAGCTTATGTACGCTTTGACTCTCGTTCACGTAGAGATGTTCACGTACATCGTTAAGACGATACATGCGGTACGACACCACGTTTGCGAATGCATCGAGCATTGTCGTATGCTCTGCCAACGCGTGGCAGGGTGGACCGAGGGCGTTCCCTGGTAAGCGTACCGCGTCGGCACGTTCGTTTTCGTGGACTCGCGTGTCCGTCGTGCCGAACGCACCCAGCCACGGAATGTACGCCTCACGTGGCGTGGGAGTTCTCGTATCGAATTGTGCAGCTCGTGCTGCATCCGCCGACCGCGCGTGGTCTGGCGTATCGTGGAAACGTAATTGCCTTCGTGGCGTCACGTCGGGGTCGGCGATGGCTCGTTGCACTGTCGCCCCCTTCCAACCGTCGTTGGAGTCGTAGGTCCGGGTGTTGATAGGTATCCCCCCGGAACGGCCGGGGAGGATTGCGAGTTATAGGCGCGCGAGCCTTGTTTGTAACAGTTCGTAACTTGGGTCGCTTCCGCTCGGCGGAGCGGAACGTCCGGCGACGATTTCGTTAAATACTGCGACAAACGAGTCGAGTCTTCCCTCCACGGCGGAGAGGCGATTTCGTAAATCTTCGTTTTCCCGTTCGAGGGTCGCTGAGCGTTCACGTAACGCACGAGCTTCGCGCTCCGAGACTCCGAGTCTCTGCCTTACGGCTTCGTCGACGGCCGCGTCGCTCGCCCTTTCGATGTGACCTCGAAGGTCTTCGTACACTACGCGTAGTGCCGTGGGAGTCACGTTCCCTTCGTTGAGCTGACCGCGCGTTGCGGGGTCCATACCCAAGGACTCAAACGGGCTTACCGTACGTGGTAGCTGGCCGATCGCCTCGATATCCGGCGGGATAGATCAATCGGTCGCGAAGATCGCTTCTGCTGACAAGGCCACGTCGGCTTCGGCGTCCGCTGACGTTGGCAACGGTTGCCTGGGCGACGCGCTGGGGTTCGACACAGCGTAATTCATAGACCGTAGTATGTAGCACGTAGCTTTCGTAACGTAAAAGAGCTCAACCTCGTTGGTTGTCGTTTTGCTCGTAGCAACTTCTAGGTCGGAAGACCAGTGTGGAACGATAGTTCGGTAGAAGTATCTGGTACGAGCTACGGACACGCTTTCCTTTAAACGAAACGAAACAACGAACAGTGCCACCCGCTGGTGTTTGACTGTATGGTTAGGAAGGTAGAAGGTAGAGTAGTTAGCGGTAGACACGAGCGTCACGACGCACAATCCACGCGTGGACTACGTTAACGAACGAGGTGGTACGTCACCGGAGGCGCTCTCAACCAAGCCCGTAGGCACTACACGCGATCAGCCTCACGTGTGGCGATGGGTAGGGAGTACGCAGCTCGACGGAGACGAAGCCTCGTTAGGCGAAAACGTAATACGTAACGTAGAAGTCAGTCGTAGACTAGAGCACGTTGCCCGTTCGATTATTGTCCCCTTTCCCTCCCGGCACGATGCCAATACCAATATAGCCACGATGGCATCGCTTTACAGTGTAAACACCGCTCGTAACGTCCCCGAATGGGAAAGAACCTTGTGGGTCGCACGTAGGGACCCGTTGGTCCGTTGTCCGTTGCCAGTACGTTCGTTGCACACGTGTGCCGGTTGCGCGCGCGCACTCGCCAGCAATGTTCGTGCATTGCTGTCGCCGGTCGTGTCCGCCGAAATTCGACTTCCGCGGAAATCGCAAATATTTGTAATTTCGGAATTGCCACGTATACTACAGTGCCACGTCCGTTCCGTGCCGACACTGTTGGTCGAGTGCTTTGGTTAAAGAGTTAGCATCCTGATCGGTGAGTGAGCTGTCGCTTGGCGACGTATACTTGGAGTTGGCATCCTGACAGCCCCCCTGTCGCCAAGGGACAGAAAGCGAGGCAGGTTGGGCTGTGGCGTTGTCGGTTTTAGAGGATTGTTCATCTGTTATTCAGAATGTGTTTGTGATTGCTGAGAATGGTTTCTTATAACAACTATAGTTGCTGGTTTTTTGAATATGTCCGCTAACATGTCTTCCGAGGGTAGGTAGTGTAACTCAATGTTGCCGGAATTTATGTTATCTTGTAGGTGGTGGAAGCGGATGTCAATAAATTTCCTTCGTTTTGTCGGTGCTGAGTTAGTAGCAATTGCCATTGTGGATTGTGAATCTGTAAAGGTTGTTATGGGTTGTTGTTTTGGGATAATTTCCAGTTCTTTTAACATGTTGCCAATCCAGTTGGTTTGTCTTGTGGTTTCTGAAGCGGCGATGGTTTCTGCTTCGCATGTACTGAGTGCTAGTGCTACAAGCGACTGTCGTTGGGAGGTCCAGTGTACAGGCGCGTTATGAAGTGTGTGGACTGATCCTGAGATGGATTTCCTAGTCGTTTTGTCGTTGGCGTAGTCGGCGTCTGTGTATGCCAGGAGCGTGTTTGGGGCTGTAGAGTTAGGGAAGTACATGCCTTGATTTGGCTTGTGGACAAGATATCGCACGAGGCGCTTCAATAATTTCCAGTGTCGAATGGTTGGCTTGTGGGTGGCTCGTGCGAGGCAATTTTTATAGAACTGGAGGTCGGGTCTCGTTGAGTCCGTGAGATACCGAAGCTCGCCAACTGTTTCTCTGTAGTGTGTAGCAATGGAGGGGTCTATTTCATCAGATTCAGAGGGTGGGGAGAGTTCGATCCCGTCGGGGTAGAGGGATTCGATGGGTTTTGCGTTGGCCATGTTTGCTTTTGTGATAATGGAGCGTGCGACGTGAGGCTGTGATACGTTCGTGCCGTGATCATCGTAGGCTATCTTCCAGTTGAAATATTTAGTGGGTCTTCCAAGTCGTTTGACAGAGTACTTTTTGGACAGTGTGTGGTAGAGTTCGTTGAGCAGTTTCGTTGACGACGCACATACCAGGAAGTCGTCGATTGTGACTGCTATAATTGTCTGGTGTTGGCCGTGCTTTCTGCTGAATAGGCAGGAGTCTGATTTCATTTGCTTGTATCCGTTTTCGATGAGAAAGGTTCATGCTCCGTCACAGAATATCTTGCCAGCTTGACGGGTGCCGTAAAGGTTTCCTTTCAGCTCGCCAGCATGTTCAGGATGTTTGTACGTTCCGTCAAAGAGCGGGTGCTGTCGGATGTAGACTGGATTCCTGTGTTGGAATGGTTCATGGAGGAACGCTGAAGAGATATCAAGGTGTTCTGCTGGGAGGTGATGTGCAGCGGCGTGACCAATTATAATGCGTATCGTTGTCTTGTCTGCAGCGAAGGTTGATGTGTTGTTTGGGTCATAGTGTATTCCGGGTAGCATCAAATCGCCGCGTACAGCACGTTGTGCCTTCCGTTCCGTGATATCGCCGTCTGGGTCGCGTTTATAGCGATATGTCATTGTGAGCGGGATGGGTCGGGCGTTTTGTGGAATTTGCTCGTTGGGTAGCCATTTAATAGCCTTCATTGTGTCTATTTTAGATATTTCTTCGTCGTGTGCGAGTGCCCATTCATCAGCGTCAGGATATTTTTGAGCTGCGCGATTTGTTTTGGGAGCGGGTGTTTTATTTATGATTTGTGTCGGTGGTTGTCTTGTTTTTGGTTGTTTGGTGTGGAAGGCCATGCTTGTAGTTGCAGTCGGGTCCGATCTGATGGTGTAGGGGTAGAAATCGAGCGCGGAGATTCGGGAGTATTTTTGGGTGGTTGTGTCTTTGACGAGGATAGTGTCCGGTGTTATTCCGGCAATGTATCGTACGAGTGTAGCTCAGTCTTCCAATTTTGATTTTGGAGCTAGTATGGGGTCGTGGCCGAGTTGGCCAAATGCAAACAGGCGCTGGAGGTGAGGGGTCATTTGATGCCATTCCGTGTGAGGGATTTTGTTGGTGACGGAGTGCAGAGTGAGATTGCATTTGAATTCCGAGTCGAGGAGTGCGTCTTCCCAATGAGTGTCGTCCATGCTGCTGTGAGTTAGATTTGCTCGGACAGCGTCCATCAGTGTTTTGTTGATTCTTTCTGCGATGCTGTTCTGCTGTGGGGTATGGGGAATTGTTGTTATGTGTTTGATTCCTCGAGCCTTTAGTTGATCCTGTAGTGACGTGCCTGTGTATTCTTTGGCGTTGTCGGATCTAAAGAATCGTGGATATTTTCCTTGAATTGTGTGAACATATTCCATATGATCTATGACGTGCTGCGGTATGTATGTTTTATTCGGGATACAGTGCACTGTGATGTATCTCGTCTTTGTGTCTATAAAAGTAACAAAGTACCGGTTTCCATGTGTTGACGTGATCGGTAAGGGGCCGCATACATCGGATGATATGTGGTCGCCTCCCCATTTGGTGATTGTGGGTGGTTGGCTAGTGTGGTGCTCTTTTGACTTTAGCTAGCGCACATGCGCTGCAAGTGAATTCTTCTATTGGCGTGTTGGTATATGGGGAAAGTACCGGTAGCATTTTGTGTTTGCACATTTTTCGCATTGTTGGTGGATTTACATGTCCCAATTTGATGTGCAGGTCGTGAGACAAGGGATTTTGGATTTCTACAGTGTGGATCGTGAGTGGGTTCCGTGTGCGAGGTGGCTGTGGCGGTGCGTCCTTGATTTGTGGTTTCTTGGTGACGGATTCTTTGCGGCGCGTCGTGAATATTGGTGGGAGCGGCGGAGTGTCGTGTTCTTCTGCTATCTTCTTGGATGTGGGGTGATGTGTAGTGTTTGGTTTGTAAGAGGACGTTCTGTCCGGGGTGGTGTACGAGTCTCTCTTACGTTTTGCATTTCCATTGTTGGTATTTTTTGTGTTTTGTGGCTGGGTTTTCTGGGATATCACGTATGTGCGCCATGGTCGATCCCATGGAATCTTGGACCGTTTGGAACATTTATTTTGTGAGGGTGCATCTGGGGGAGTGGTTTGAGGTGCACGGGTCTGCCGTGTACGTGTGCTGGTTGTTTTGGAGTTAGGGGTATCGGGTTGAGTCTGGCTTGATGATGCATGAGTGTGGAAACACGACGTTACGGTGTTGTCTAGTGAGAATGTTTTATTGTCAACAATGTAGAGTCCTTGTTTTCTTGTTGCTATCTTGTGTTGTTCTTGGGTGTTCCTCGGATTGATGAAGGCGCGTTGGGAAGTGAAGGTGACGGGTCCATGATTTGAGGCTAGTGTGTGCACAGAGACAAGGTTATGGGTGAGCTCTGGGGTTACGACCGCGTTACTGATGTTGAGCATCAATGTTGGTGTCTTGATCTTTGCATTTCCAGAGTGGGTTATCGCGTGACTATTGTTAACTTCTGTCTTTGTGAACTGGGTGTGACATACTGGTTTCATTCCGTTTTGTAGGGGGTTTAATTGTGATGGGTCTGCACCTGAGTCGAGTACAATCAACTTACGTTCAGATTCGGATGTTTTTAAGTTGTCCTCGTAGATTGGGAAGGGTGGGTCGTGTTCCATGTGATTCTCATGGTTGTTGGGGAATGCAGTGATCTCGTGTGCTTTGGTGTTGGACGACGCGTGTTGAGCACTACATTCTCTATCGCTGTGATAGGGGGATTTGTGGTAGGTGCACTATTTTTGTCCAACGCAACGTGGCGGATTGTTGCGATTCGATCGGAGATTCCATGTAGTAGTGTAGTTCCTGTCTCTGGGTTTCATGTAATGCTGGGGAGGTTGTTGCAGGTGGCGATTGTTGTGGAGGGAGTATAGGTTCTTGGGGTTGTTAGTGAGCTTGCGTGCTCGTATGTTGGTTGTGGCGCGTTTGATGCGTATGTTGAACTCTGCTATGGTGGCGGGTGGAGTCTGAATCATGATTTCATGTGTGGTTTGTAGTTCTGGGTTGTGTTGGATGCCTTCTATCATGTATTGGATTGTGGTGTCTTGTTCGTGGATGCGTGGGAATTTGGCGTTTCGCATGGTGAGGCGCATTTGAGCGTGTTCCGCGATGTAGTCGTCGATTTCGTTGATGTTTCGTAGCGTAATGCTGCGAGCGTTTGAGTCCAGTATGCTGTGGTCGATAGATGTGAGTTCATGAACATGATTGAGGATGTGTTTTGTGAGGAAGTATGGCGGGAGCTGGAGGTTTTCGTCAGTCAGTTGATCGATGATACTCTGGGGAAGACTGGAGAGTATGATGTGTGTGAGTCGTTCCTGCTGGCGTTTGAATTTCGTGAATTCTGCAGGGTCTTGCGGCGCTGTCGTTGATGCTTCGAGGAAGTGTTCGAGCTTCAGGTCGTGTGTTATGGCTTGTAAATTGCGATGCCAGTAAGATGCGTTCTGAGGTTGGAGCGTTGGGAGCGAGAAGGAATTCATTTTCGTTGCGTGAGGATCGGTGCGCAGGGTGATGGAAAAAATGTCGATAACCTGTTAGAACGTAAGAGACTGATGCCCCCTTCTTTACTTTTGATCCTATCTGCCACTATATACATTGCTCTTGCTACTGTTGGTATGTTGAGGTGCCACGTCCGTTCCGTGCCGACACTGTTGGTCGGGTGCTTTGGTTGAAGAGTTAGCATCCTGACAGTGCAAAACGAGTTAGACGAGGTAGATATTTGTCTGTCCTTTCTCAATACTCAGAATGTCTTTCTATCTGTAAGCATAGCGGAGTTGATGGAGTCGGGACGGCGGTTCGGACAGGTGACCATAGGATGGCATCCTGACAGTATGTATTATTTCTAGCAAAATCAAAATTTAAGATCATTAAGACGGTTGTACCTGGTTATCTAATAGAGCAAAGTCGTTAGTTGACTAGATATTAAGCAAATGTGGATCGCTAGAGTCTAGCAACACGTAACTGGAGATGTTCACTCTTGCTCAATTCCCGGGAAATTGGCAACTATCCTTCGTTTGCGAAGGTGTCCGCGTGATTGAACATTTTGTTTAAATTTCATATTGGGTTTGGAGACGAGCTCCGTCGACTGTGCTACTTTTGGCAAGTGTAGAGGTTTTGCAGGTCATAGTCTAGTGTAGACCAAAGTAGATCATGTGGTACCGAATCGAGTTTGGTGCGTTGGAGCGGATGGTTCGGTCGCTGGAATTGGAGATATATTGGTAGCTCTCAAAATGTGGCTGATATAGTGACAAAGATCTAGGTTAAGGGAGACTGGGGTTTCCGGTGCAATGATGTGCATTGGTGACGGCGACGGCAATGGACTCAAGAGCATACAACAATGGGCTATGGTTTCATGGTTTACGGAGGGAAAAACCTGGGTAGGATGCACAATGAGTAGTGGTCGTTGCGTACAGGTATCGTTGGAGGACTGGATTGCAGAGTTGTAATGATGTCTAGAAATCGGAGGCGACGTGGAATCGTGGGAGGTCAGAAAGACGGATAAGTCGGCGTATGAGCGAAAAAAGGGTGTGCTGATGGAAGAGTGTGACAGTGTGTCGGTAAGGTGTAAGGAAATGGAAAGTCTGCTGTCGTTGTTGTAGTGGAACGTGACTGTTGGGAGTTGTAGTGTTGGAATGTATTATGCAATGCGTTAGTGTATGTTGGTGTGCCGCGACAAGGAGACTCACTTGTCTTCATATCGGTCAAGTTGCATAAAGCGCCGCCACTGTGAATTTCTCCACCAGCCAATAGGAAGGCTAGAATAGAAAAATCAACAGGTTTACGCAGAAATTGCCAAGCCTGATTGGTCTTCAGCCTGGAGAGTATGGGAACGAAGTATCTCAACCTGGCCGATCTGAGACGAGGGTTTGTATTGTTTGTGAGCCGCACAATACGGTACACTTTCCATGTGGCCAATTTGCCCTCAAATCTCAACAGCATTATCGTCTGCTGCACACTCGCAGTTTGGACTTGCACTGTGCCATTTCGCTCCATTGTTTACAACAATTCATATTGTTGGCAGCAGTAATTGAAGCAAGCGACCAAGGCGCGAGGAGAAAACGTATATTGGTAGATGAGATGTAGAAGCTGGCATGTAACTAGACAAAGCACGCTACGTCAGCACCTTCTGCAAGCTCTGAAGTAGCGCAGCCATCGAAGTGTAACATGATACATAGATGATGCCGCAGTTGCATGTTCCCCGTGTGCGGTTTCAGAAGACCAACTGGTTTGATAACGACCAGATCGGCGAGAGACGACGTACAGTAGTGTAAATGGAAAATTTGGTAATGTTGGAAAAATTGGCCGAAATAATTGTGGAAACCGGCGCTTTCGATGTAATGTCACGCTGCGTTGAATTGTGTGCATCTCTTCATGCGACAAAATCTTAAACGTGCTTCTCGCTTTGCCGCCCCGTCGCCCGTTCGCAGTGCCCCCGCCGCAGGGTTTCACTGTAACGCAGTGTGCTGACCCGAGCAGAATTACGACCAATTGAGAAATTGGAAACACCATTGGCGCTCGGCGCATCAGCACTTCTGAAGGTAACAAGAGTTGCGCAACGTCGGCGTCTGTAAACCCGCAACCAGCACTGTTTTAGCTTCTCTGACACGAGCGCAATCAAAATTCAACGCGCGCCGCTCAAATTAATTTCGCTCTCTTGACTATAATATATTTCTATAGGGGGACCTTAATGTCAACTTTTCACGAGTCACTTTCCGCATCTTCGTCCGATTCACGCTTCCACGATGCACTTGCCGTGACCAATCTATTCCAGCTTTAGAGAGGGAGGACCTTCGCACTACGCGCTTCAATCGAGTTGTTACTTTGACAATGTCCCTTGATCGCACGCAGTGTATGGACCAAAATTATGCCAACTTGTGTACCGTACAATGCTTGAGTGGCTCTCGAGAGCGTCGATAGCATATAAAGCTACGCTCGCTTTGTGTTTTTCTTCGTCACGTGCCAATGCGCCGGTTGCGTGAAAGAGTGCGTTTCTCGCAGCCGCGGCGAATGATCAGACCACGAAGGATGGTACGTTCCAATTCCGAGTACAACGTGTTTGTTTATATAGGCTCGTGTGCTGTCATGTGTTGGTTCCAGTCCACGCCAATGCGCCCGGATGACAGTAGAGTAGTTTTCGACTGGTGCAACACGTAGCAAAGTTGAACGTACACAAAGCTTGTGGCGTGCAACGTGCCATGCAGGATTGATGACACCAAGGAAAAGTGTCGTCGAATGGAGAAAAGAAACAAATGGATCTGCGTCGCGTATTGCTGGTAAGCATCTTAAATTCCATTCACGGCTGTAAGGTGTATGTGTCAAGCGATAATTTTACGTGTATGTTATTATCGTGCGTGAATGCAGTCGCAGCGTTAGGATTTTATTCAAACAGACGATTGATATCGGGTCAACGGTTTTGTATGTTGATTTTTGATAGAGGATTACAGAAGCATATAAACATGTGTGGCATACATGACGAATGGCGGAGAATTTGCGTATAATCAAACTTGCATGACGGGTTGTTGCGGATCAGAAGTGACAATGCAAAGGGTGGGGCGAGGCGATAAAACTGCAGCAAGAAACCTAGAGATGCATCCAACGTTTATGTTTTGCACGTGAGATGGTGTCAATACGAGGGACGGTAGAAATTGTGCTTGCACTAGCAGAGAGTCATGAGAGAGCGCCATGTCATCGGCAATGTGCGTGCAGGATCTTCACCCATCTCAGGATTGGACAATAATTGTGGTAGTGGAAATTGCAGTTTAGCGGGAATTTGAGTTTGTGGAACTAATGCAGAATGGGACACGGTGTGCATAAATTGTGATCATAGTGGGTGGCTGCATAGTAACGCCAAGCGATTTGGACAAACAACATGCTGTGTGCAGCACCGAGGGCAATGATGAGTCGTGCTAGAACGGCCGTTAGATGGAATGCACAACGATGTGATCCGTGCACAACTGTCCTCTGTGTCGTGCGCCGATTCGACTGGCGCGAGGAGCTCGCTCTGCGGCTGCAGCTGCAATCGGATTGGGCGCGCAACGCGTGAACGGCGGATGATAGGATGATGCGATGCGCTTAGAAGGCGCTGCATTGAAGAGGTAGTAAATTGGAAATGGTTTTCAAAGCGACGACCACACTCAAACCCGTTACTTGTATGAAGGGGGTCGTCGTACATACGTGGCACGCATCCGGATAATCCATCACTTATCATAGTTTTTATCATAACATATCATACAGTCGGTTGCACTGTACTCGATTGTTCGCTTCGCTGTAATTGGGGCGGACGCCATGCTTGAGATTGCACTATATTCCGCAAAATTGCAGTTCACTCGCCATATGCCGCCGCGTCCTCGTCGCCCTCCCGCTCCATACTTTCCGCATCATCGCGCATCGCTCCCGACGCAGACGCTTGCGAGACAAACGTTGTAGGTAGCTCCTCCTGTTCGGCGTACGCGCTCAACTGCTCCTGCATCATGTCCAATCCACTCGGTGCATCTTCCAGTTGACTAAACTGCGATCCAAACTCTAGAATCTGCGGCGATAGAATCGCTCCCTCCGGCATCCGAGCCTCCTGCCCAATAGGTCCGCCCTCCTGTAGTAGCGGCTCACTGCTCGACGCCGCTGTCGCCTCCGCACGTTGCGCAGTGCTTTGTGGCAGCTGTCGTCGTCGCGAGCGGAAATACTTGGTTCGTTCCTCGCTCAGATTGTCCGTAGCCTTGAGTAGTGACGCAGCGTTGTGATTAGCCAGGTTTTCATCATCGCATAGGAATTCATCCACGAGCTCGGGTCGAAATTTGCCGAGCGCTCGTAAAGCACTACCCGCGATGCTCTTGCCATCTTCTTCTTGTCGACGTAATAGTTTGGCCGCACCCTCTAGAATAGCGTCCTGATACACACCGTCGGCAGCAAACGAACTGAGCGCACCCAGCGCTGCACGAGCTTGATAGATATGCGGCGAGTCAAACCATTGACGAAGTCGAGTGGCGACCGGTGATCCTACCTGCGTCACGAGCGGTTGGAGCACCTTTTGCGAAAAGTGATCGCACACTTTGAAGTTATCAATATGTTGGAGGGAGAAGAGAGATTCGAACGAGTCAAAGTTACTGATAGAGTACAGGTCGTTGGCCACCAGAACCTCGGACATGTAAATAATACTGGCAAACTTGTCTTCAATGAATTGGGAAGTCATGAGCTGGAGTGCGACGGCGGTTTGCGTTTCGTGCGGGATGTCGTGTTGCTGCATGGACCACTCCTGGTTCCATTTATGCACAATGTATCGGATTTCCTGCATGCGCACGCCGCGAACGGGGATGACATCTTTGAGATAGTCTTTGAACCAACCCTGAAACTCTGGGTTGGCGCGTTGCTGCAGTTGGGCTTGCAGGCGCTGAATGATTCGTGTGGGATGAAAGGGATTGTCGTCGGACTGCATGAGGTGCGGAGGTCGTTGGGCGCGGCGCGGAGCGGTCCGAGTGTGTCATTGCGATGCGAAACGGGAAGCGAGCGCGTGCGTTTATCTGATTGCGAATGGGGCCTTTTGTGCGAGTCGGTCGAGCGACAGCCTGCGAGGCCTGCCATGCATTGGCAGTCCAATTGAGGGGCAAAGTGCACGAGATGGAGGCTAGCATGGCATGCATCGTTACGTACCAATTTAAAAATTTTCCATTCCGCGCCGTTAAAACCTGGCCAATGGAGAATTGCCAAGTGCCGCGCGATGGAATGCATCTCCACTTGAATTCAACGGACGCGCTGGGGGCCGTAGCCCGGATCATTGGCCAATGACCCCCAACGCGCTGTGATGAGAAAGGGTACGCAACCCTGCTCTCGCCGACGCGACGCGCCATTGTTTTTGACAAGTGTCTTCGCTTCGCATTACCGCACCTTCTTGCAACCACCACTCATCGGCACCACGTCACAACCCGCTTTCGCCGCCCCACCCGCCGTCTTACCATCTCCTGATCATACGCCTGCGCCGGTCTGCACCGGTCCAATCTTTTCCGATTCCACTGTCTACCGTGACCCGCCCCGCCCCGCCTATGCTAACCCTCCCGGATACTTATGTGTCACACTTTCTTTCCCGCCCGCCACTCTCTACCGTCCATTCTTTCCACCAGCCTATCTTTCCCTCACATCGCGTAAACTCATCATTCCTCCCTCTACGTCAACCCTTCGACACTACCGTCGATGTAGTGTATATCCTCGTCAGTGTCGCTCCGCCAACCTCATCTGATATCCCCTGATCACCAATCACTACAGTACGCCATTCCACAGTATTCATCCGTCCATAAAATATTTTTTGGACCAATAACATCCGTTCGTACTACGTATTGGTCATGCGTGCTCGTCAGCTCGACAAATGCGGATAAAAACTCTCAAATCAACCAGGATAGCGAACAATCTACAAGCGGTAGGCGTGGCACGTTGAAAAGGCCCAGAGAAGTTCGCACGCCATCATCGGCCAATCAGATCAACTCCTCTCTCCCGTCCTGGAATCTTATTGGCCAATCTAACTTATGAAAAATCTTTAGGAAAACTAAGCCCACCTCACAAAAATTTGAGAGGTGTAGTAGAGGGTTTTGGTAACCCACGACTGGGAAGTTTATGGGAAAAAAGAGGGGCGCAAGCCCGAAAATAGACTTGCTGAACCATGCTGAGTTTATGGGGAGATAGAGAAGTTCTGTAAGCTAATTCAACGCGATTTGAAAAGTGAAGTAAACCAGCACAAAAATGTGAAAGATGAAGCATATTTCCCAGTCACGGAACGCGGTTTGCGTGACGGCCATTCGCATCAGACAGGTGTCC
This sequence comes from Asparagopsis taxiformis, assembly GCA_030407315.1. NCBI lineage: Eukaryota > Rhodophyta > Florideophyceae > Bonnemaisoniales > Bonnemaisoniaceae > Asparagopsis > Asparagopsis taxiformis. Next base: position 32,077 of record JALQPE010002371.1, on the reverse strand, counting down.
GTAAAGCATGCTCAGCACTGCATGCGTGCATTTGCACATAAATTGGTGGCGGTGAAGTTGGGAACAAACATGTCAGGTAGCAACACTAGATCTGAAAGACTCCAGGTCCATGAAGATCTGGGGTGTTCGTTCTCAGAATCCAGTCAAGATGTCTTCAACAATACCAGCAGGGTACAAAATTTCATCTCTTGTTGTTGATGATCAGTCTTACACAGGAAGCGTTGGTATCCACCCTGATACGGCAGAGAATTTCCAAACCCAGGTCAATTTAAATGACGCAGATGACAATCAGGATGGCGGAATCACTCCCTCCAGAAATTTCGTTCTGTCTGGTCGAAATGGGCATGGTATAGATTCCGAAGAATTAAATAGTACGGATAGAGGCGATGGGCAGTTACAAGCAGGGCAAAAGAACAGAAGGTTGTTTGATGACAGGCTAGATATAATGCTTGTTGAAGAGGTGATGCGTAATGGAGTGCATAGAAGTACGAAAGGAAGCTGGGCCGGAGGTTACGAAAAAGTGGTTAGGGTATTAAATGATTCTCGGAAGCTTCCGTGGAGGACTGATGCGAAAAATTGCGAAGATCGCATAGTAGTTATTGTAGGACTTATTTCTCGCTGCGAAGCGATAGAATTCTCCGGAAACGGAGTAGCGCAAGCGACAACGAGGAAATCCCCGATCCAGCGAGTACGCTGTAGAAATGATCTCCAATCGGCGGTGATCAGCCGGATTCCGAAAGGAGGAAAATGAGTAATACTCGAGGATCGAGTCCTGCAACGGCCTTCGACTAAGAAGTCTGTACAGTGGTAGAGTGGGTCTTCCACGAGATTACTCCGACCAGGAGTATTTCGGTCTGCCGTCCCCAACCTATTTGAAGGTTAGCTGGGCTCGCGAATCCTCTGAACGGAGTATCTACTTGTGCGAGTCGGACCGGATGGGTGCGCGACGGCCAGCAACAGATCTAGTCTTACTAACTCGCGGTAGGAGTCTCCTGCACAGCCGTGACTCGGCGTCACGGCGCGTCGCGGTGTGTTGTGCGGTTCACGCGCGACGGAACACGATTGGGAATCGTAGATCTACTCTCGCGAGAGAGGTTGCGCGCTGAAGAGCGGTTGTAGGGCGCTTTCCGGGCGAATAGGATGTAGTCCACAATAGTGATGACTTTATTGTATCCGTTGCGGTGAGTCACCGTACTAAATACGTTAAAGTAGGATCTCGGTTGGCCAGGACCGATGGTCTCAGCCAACCAGTGGGGTGGACCTCGTGGTCCCTACAAATTCCCCACTACACTGACACTTTTCGTGTACTTCTACTACAGTAAACTAATATTGACACTATAGCTAACAGTGTCGCTACTAGTGTAGAATGACGTGTACGCGCGCCGGCGTACACATGTGGAAATACTCGCGTCCCTGCTGTCGCCCCGCGCTACTACACGTGTCCGTGAATTCAGGTTACGTTTGGCGCCGACCCTTCGTGATCCATCGCTCGCTGCGCCCGTTACCTTAATTCTCGACCCTTCAGCCACGTCCGGACGCACTCGCGACCGCTCAGCGAACTACCCCAACTCGTTAGCTGTTTTCATTGCAAATTAGTTTGCATTCGCGCCTCCCTGCAAGGCGCAGTGTCCCACAGTTATCACTAAGAATCACAGAAACAGGGAGAAGAGTTCGTCGAAAAAGGAGTGATTTGAAACTATTCAATTTATGCGCTAAGATGCTGAAGGAAACGAAGGAATGCGAAGAGAAGCTAGGCGAACAGAAGCGTTTGCAGGCGGAGAAGGCAGCGCAAAGGAGCATGTTTGCATATGAACTTCGTGATCGTGCAATGCACAGAGCATCACATGTTGTCGTTCTTGTGTCTAGTGACGAAAAGGATGGCAGTGGTACTGCAAGAGAGATAATGGGATCATGTGTTTTCACACCAACACGTGAGTTCCGTGGTATTAAACGAATCGTCGACACCGACTCGCGAGCCGTCTTCGAGGGATACTTTGCGATCGAACCCTATAGATGTTAATGAGAGGGCTGTTGTTGCACTTGAGACAAACGAAAGGAGCAGTCAGGCCCATTCTGAACGAGCGGAAGCTCTTGACAGATCCAGACTTGAAATGGAGAGAGAACAATACTGTGGGACTCGTCCCATATTGAATGGCGAAAGGGCGCTTGGGGAAGGGTCGCGTGGGGGTGACGCTCGTGAGCGTGAGTGGTGTTCGGCAATAGAATCAGCCACGAAGAGTCGCGGCGCTAGCCCAAGAGCAGCGGTGACGTGGCATAGCAATTGTCGCCCTGAGGGCGAATGGGCGTGTGCCGCCTTGCATTGGCACTGGGCCAAATTGCTTGCGCTGGGCCCTTTCGTGGGATTGTATCTAGCAGCGCCTAGTTGCACACGTGTACGCGCGGGCTTGACCCACGCGCTACAGCTGTGCACATGTACACTATCTTCGGCCGTTTCTATTAGTTACACGTAGCAACGTAGCAATTTACTCTGTGAGGCCCCTGGGCCGTATGAACACCCACAAGGTCCATTGGCCGCCGGACCAGGACCATCGGTCCTCGTCCGGTCCAGGAAGCCTCGTCGACCATTTAAGGTCACTTGGCTGGCCACTAGTCTACAGTAAAGTCAGATTGTTTCGGTTCCAAATCATTCGACCGTGGTCGTTTACCTTACAACTAAGCGGCGGCGGCAATTCATTCACAGGATACCAACCGCTCCGTTTCGATCTGCAATTGGGGATCGCTCGCACTTGTCCCCAATTGCCCGCCGCGAGACTCCTCCGCATTTCGTCTCCGCGGTAGTGGACCACCTTCCCGCTTCTTTTAACGCCGCCAGGCGACCGGGAGTGACCTTCTGCCCTCCGGGACAAGGCTACCGGCTGGGAGCACTGTCGGTTTGGCACCCCTACCTGTCAACCGAGCCAACGCCCGTGGGCTTCTCGATCGGTTTCGACCGCAGCCGCCGGCGGTATCACAGTTGCGGAATCCGCTGGATGGGCACCCGCGCGTGGAGGCGACCACAATTCCCCGCGGGGATCCATCGCGCTAAGCGCCTAGTTAACCCTTGAGTGGGTTGAGGACGGCCACGGCCGATAAATCCCTCCGGCAGGTTAGATCCAGCCGTCCCAGACCCCGCTCTGCCACCCGCTACCGGGTTGGGAGACAGGTGTCCGGGCTCCGAGGGATCGATCCACCCGCCACAGCCCTCGGGCTACCAGGATCGCACGAGACATCCGCCTCGTGGAATCGGCGCTCTCACTCGTGAGTTCGAAGCCTTATCCCTATCTACTAATCCTCCTTGGAGATACAACCTATCTAAAAGGGCTAAGGTCCTACAAATACTTGGAAAATATGCCCAATACGAACAGAAGGTTGTCCTTGGATGAGAGGCAGGTTGGAATTCAGGAGAGAATGTTGGAACTGCAGGAGAAGAGAGAGGAAAGGGAGGCCGAGGCGCATGAAAGCATGGAAAAGATGCACTATCAAATGATGGAATTGGTGCAGTCCTCCATGGAAATGAGGAAGAATAGAGATTAAATAATGTTTTGGGGGGCATTGAAGGCTGAGTGAGAAGAACTAAACGAAGAAGCATCCTAGTTTGCCTCAGTTTAAAAAATGATATAACAAGGTCGCATGCGTACCTCAAAATCATTCCCCTGAACCCCAAATAACAAAAAGAAACATGAGTCGCCACTTTGCGCTCGATATTGTGTGCATGCTAGCATTTTCAGAACATTCATTAATGGTGAGAGAAAGGTAGATGTGGTGATTTTGGAGTTTGGTAGCTAGGAGAGCGAGCGGGAGATTCACATGTTTGAAAAGAACGTTTGAGTCGGCGTTGGAGGGAGTTGTAAGAGTAAAAATTTCTCATTTCAAAAGCTAAATTAACCCAAGGTTTATCTGAATGTGTGCAATGCATTGGGGTTGGAATAGGTGTCTTTGGCTGTAATGAGCAGAAAGGGAGCAGTGCACAGATGTATTCTAACGCGATAAGCGCCGACCAGCTACCCCACTTCCACTCCCATCTTTCCTTCCGTTCTCCACGACACACAAAACCACTTTCCCAGCGACAATATGCTTCTAATCTATCCATCTTAATAGCCATGGACACACGCGCGCGCATTGACGTCATTCCAGAGCTCGAACGAGTGCCAGTGTGGCGGGCACAACGAATACAGTATTTTCATAGCACTGGAGAGCATGCTACACAAATATGCGTTTGGACGTGCGCTTGGTCCTTGCCTTTCCCAATTACGAAATTGTTGTGTTGACAAGAAATAGTCCGCTCTGATATGCAGAGCCCAGAACAATGGAGACTGGTGTGCTGGTCTCGCAATTGCGTGGTTGGCATGGCATTGCTCAGCCGAGCGACATGGTTCTATGCCATTAAAACCAGAAGAGAATGATTGTGTTGTATCGGCGTATATTATCGATGAAGAGAGGAAAATTTGTGTACAAGATGCACGCGTGCACATGTGGCTGGAAGCGCAGCATGTGGGATGTATGGGTTAGCCGTGTAGTGGCGTCGCCGCGTTTGCATGTCGCGGTACCCAGTGACGCGCAGGAGCATTTTCCTGGCGTCCTTTCCAAAAACAGACTTCCGTCTAGGAAAGACGTCTTCAAATTGATAACCATCGGGGGGCCATTCCTTGGGTTGGAAGTCTGCCCAGCACCCCTTCTTGGGTACCATCTCCGCAAGAACTTCGACAAAGCGCGAGTGAATGTCGAAGCTCTTGCTCGGATCACCCTCGCTGGGAATGGCTACATCCAGCATCCTCATCACATCCGACTCATTCCAAAATTCAGCCACCTCCTTCACATACCCGAAGATTTCCAACAAACCAGCAATCCAATCCTGCCCAATGTTACCAACCGAGTACGGTTTCAGCCCGGCCGACCGACGGCGACAACTGTAGAACGCCGTCATCTCGAGGATGAAACACTTCTGGTCGTCCGGGGCACTCCTAAACGACCCGTTGAACAACAAGTTCACCGTACACCCAGCCAAATCCTCCGAGGAAGAGAAGTTCTCGAACTCCGGCCTGTTCGGGATTCTCGACCAGTACTTGAAAGCAGGTCTTTCAATGGTCTTGGAACCTCGGGCGTTCGAGACATAGCGCATGAGCTGTCTCGGGCGAATCCAGCTCAGCGCTTTCCGTTCTTTAATGTATTGAACGGTAGGCTCAATCTTCTTCCTGCCCAGGTGGTGGATATTGATGAACTCCATCATGTGGTGCAATTTAAGTTGGTCGATGGAATCGATGCGAGCGCGCGCGTTTACGTTAGTCCGCAAGCATCCGTTTGAGTTAGTTTAGTAAGCGAGCGTACGCGTAGCGTCTTGATTACGTGTCACGGAGCGTCAATGCGAGCGCGTGCGCGCGTACGTTGCCACGAAACCACGAGCCGCGCCACGTGTAGCGATTTCTGCGAATTTCCCTTTATTTTCCCTTTTTGGGTTTTTTATGACGAAAGTCTTTTTCCCAAAATATTTCCCTTTTTGCGTGCGAGCGTGCGGCCGCCGCTGGCCGGCCACACAAGGACAGCCTGTCCCAAGTAAGTTAGCTATTAGTGGTCGCATGGCTTCGCACCCTACCAATAAACAGTCAGCACTTTCGCAGCTACGAGCGAAGCGTTGAGCGCGTCGCGAGGACCGATTGCGTTACGACGTTGCGTGCGGATTGCTCACGATCGCCGACGTACGTGCGCGCGCGCCGCGTTTACCGACCGTCGAATTGCGTCGCACCGCGAGACCGCGCGTTGCGTCGCATACCGCTAGGCCAGGGATTTACGACCCCTGCGTAGATCGTGTTGAGCTCGAGTTTACTCGGTGATCTCACCCTGAGATCACGGCTTGCGCCGGCCCGCGAATCCCGTGTTGCGATCGACCCTGCGCGTTCCGCCGTTGTACCACCCGATCGCCTCCGCGACCGAGCGACGTGCGAAACGCAAGTTCACGAGCGCGTTACGGTTCAACACGCCCTGACAAGGCAAGCGATTCTAGAACTCTCTTAGTGACCGCCATCCCGGCTGGTCCTACACATCACAGAACACACATTGTCGGCAACTGTTACCTCGATGACATTGTGGGTGTGGAAGTTCATCAGCCGTGAAAGCGGGAGTACTTCTTCAGAGCAGAAGACATCCCGGCCAAGCCGAGTCGGTGGGAGGAGAAAGTCGACAAGAATAGTTCTAAAACGACGGTAAATGTCTGAACTGACATACTCCTCCCACTCTGGACTGTCTTTCGCAGGAGAAGGTCCAAGCGACTGGAGAATGGCCTTCAACGCGTTCACTCGGTGAGATCCATCGGCATATTGCAGTCGGACTTTTGCATTGGAATCAATCAACTCGCAAACGGACACGCGTGACGCAACCACCGAAAACCCTTGAGTGAGAAACGTCTTCTTCAACTCATCCACGCGATGCGGCCTGACCACCCTGGACACGACTGTCGGAGGAGAAACATCCAGAGGGGAAATGAAAACTGGAATGTTTCGGCAGCTCTCCGGACTTATGTCGTAGTCCACATCCACAGGGATGGGCACCGTGCCAGGGTAGGCCAGCCTGGTGCTGCGGAGAGGCTTGTTCGGTACGATGTCACTAGCGATGTGATCATCGACCTTATCTTCTGCCAAGTCAGCACTGCTGGACGCCATGATCATATCCGGAGCAGGTGAGCAAGGCATAGGAGCACCAGATCCCTCGAAAGCTGGCGCTGCTTCGACAGATTGTGCTGGAAGCGGTGTTGCGCTCTCGCCAGCGTCGATAGAAGGGACAGCCGGGGGATCGGAAGCCGAAGGAGGAGAGGGGACAGGCTTAGGTGCTGGGCTGAGCTGGGTCAGCGCTGCAGCAGCTTCGCAGACGTCCATAGGGACTAGGGGGCAATAGAAGGAGAGGGAGAGGGGGTGGGGGAAGTTCCGGTGTCACAGCAGCTCGCAGAGGGCATCGGCTGGTTGGAGGTGTTGGAAGATTGTTGAGCCATGTCTGTGGTGATGGAATGAGGAAAGAATAACGGAAGATTGAGAAAGAGAGAGGAAGATCTGAACGATTAGCTGTTTCGCTGCGTAAGCTGAGATTAGACAGGATAACCTGAGAAAGTTAACGCATTCCTGTTAGTATACACCCGGGTGTATACTAACAGTTGATCAATCCGAACCTTCCACATCACTTGTTGCTGTCTCACAATTACAGCTAAGGCGCTTTGCCAAGGATGCTTACAGCAAAGTCATCGTTACGATGACTTTGCTGTAAAACACGTTTTCATTACACTGCGCCAGGAATTTTTACCCGGTAAAAAATCATGGCCGCTGTAATGTTTGATTTCTTACAGCAAAGTCATCGTAACGATGACTTTGCTGTAAGCATCCTTGGCAAAGCGCCTTAGCTGTAAGCGTCTGACTTCACCCTCTATCCTATGTCTCTAGTCCTCCTTTATCATCCCAACCTCCCTATCGGTGACAAACCACGCCTCCGGAGTCACACCTCTCGCACGTGCTGTTAATCAAATACTTTTCTACCACTCCTATAGTCTAATAATACTACCGCCTTGATGGCATATACCTACCGTCCCATCCTTCCCGATTCTCTTACAATCCTAGGCTAGTCTACTCCACAACTATCTTCGTATACTTAATAGCTAGATGTCTACCTACTAAGGATTGAGTGTACGAAAAAGATCGCCTTTCTATGGTCACTGTGCTACACGGCACCTAAAGTAGATTTTACCAACCGATACTCGGTTTCTGATTTCTGGAAGGATAGCCACATATAGCCTCGGAAAATGTGCTGGTAGTACCTTTGCAGACGTCGTCGAGGTGTTCACACCAATCCTTCCTCCTTTTCGCGAGTTTGAATTTCGACCGTCACCACCTCCGTCGTGAGGAGAACGTGGTCGAAATTTTGTGAAGTGCTGCCGTCATGATAGGAATGACATCTTTCCTAGACGGGGTAAGGGCGAAGCAGAGTGCTCTTCAAAGCCGCCAACAGCCGCCCAAACCATCCCTCGTCCATTTCCGCGACTTTTCCTTCCTCACCCTTCCCAAGGTGGGATCCCACCTTGGTGGGATCGTGTTTCGTCCTTCTCGAGAAGGACGAAACACCCTACCGCTTACAGCTGAGGCGCTTTGCCAAGGATGCTTACAGCAAAGTCATCGTTACGATGACTTTGCTGTAAGAAAACGTTTTCATTACACTGCGCCAGGAATTTTTTACCTGGTAAAAAATCATGGCCGCTGTAATGTTTGATTTCTTACAGCAAAGTCATCGTAAGGATGACTTTTCTGTAATAAAACGTTTCTTTACAGCAAAGTCATCGTAATGATGACTTTGCTGTCAGCACCCCAGGTAAACGTCCCTCGTTGTAATGGGGCGACTGCCTCCCCTTCATCGCTCTCTTCCTGGTCGTCTACCTGCCGCTTTGCTACGAAAATTCTAGTTCGAACTGATGTGATCACATCCGATTAGTCTCTCTTCCTCACGCACCCGTAGGTATAGCAGTAGAAAACCGGGTAATGTGCACTTCAGACAGTAGGCGACTCGAGGAAACAGACCAATTACTGCAGTCAATTCATAATCGTTGTATTCTAAATTATCTAGCCCTCTTGGAAGATTCACAATCCATTGTCCTTGCCAATAAGTTTTTACTCAAATCTATCGAAGTATCTTAGTTGGCTGGCCAATATTTTCTACCATAGTCGGCATATATCTCCCCATCAGCTTCAACGTCTTTCGTCAGGACGACCTTGGCAGCATGGGGATTCTTGATATTCGACCCAAAGTCCGGTTTGTCTATGACATCGCCTTGGCGAAACTCGGCTGACTGTCCTCGACTCACCTCGGTCGCTTTCTCCGTTCTGTCAATGACCCGACAATCATTGAGGTTGCTAGTATAATTATAGGCCGGTGGGACGAGCCAGACCTTAAGGTCTGGCTCGTTTCACGTTCGGAATTCCGAACAGGTGCACCCCTCCCTATGTACGTGGTTCCAATTCCATGTTATAGTCCTGGAACCTCTCTCCTGTGCACCCAAATCTTTCTGGGCCGTAAATCACTGATTTCTGCGGTTACGAGTCTCGGATCTTCGCATAGAAAATCGTTCCATTGTACCAGCCAATGACCGTCCCCTTCTTCAGTTTCTTCGCCACGAATAGGCCAAACCCACCATCTCTCACCATCGATTGCGAAACATAGATCTATGTGTCGACACCGTAGAATGCGGCATCATCAGCCAGAATTGCGTCTGGGTCTATGCTCCAAAATGATTGGAGGTCCTCGACTGGCCACTGTTCCATAGGAACTCCGGTCAATCTGTGAAGAATGGACCCGTCCTTCTTCATTGACGCAAGGAACACAAGCAGATGGTTCGGCAATGCCGTCACTGCAGGGAAACCTTCTGGTGCATCTGAAATGTGCTTCTGATCAAGCCTTGGAGCTCTTCCTGTGACCGGTACCGACTCATCCCCCAGAATACTCTACACCTCACGCTGCAAGATCCCCCCATATCGCCCAGCTTTCACCTCACCAACGAAAGCATGCAGTATCCACTCCTGCGATGCATTGTGACACCTTTTCTCCTTCTCAAATCCAATGAACCGACGATATGTACCATCCCCCAACGTCATACACGCTATGGCTGTCAAATATCACAAGAAGAAATCAGGGTACAGGCTGGCTGTTCCCTTGCTCAATCCCGCACCATTGCCGTTCAATGAAGGCGAAAGAGCATGATGACATTCTCTTCCAGCCGTCCTTTCAGGACATCACCTTCGTCTGTGTTCTCGGAAATGGACGCGGACGTCCACAACCTCTAGTACACCTAGTATTACTAGGCGGACGTCCATGTTCTCCAGTATTTTTGGATGTCCGCCTAGAACCCGACGTCCATGCGGTCTAGTACATCTAGTATTACTAGGACGGCATTCATTGTTTCTAGTACCACGGATGTCCCCCTCGGGATGGACTTCCGCCATGTCTATGTCCACTTAGGACGGGCGCCGGTTCAGAAATTCAAAAATTTCGACCCCAGAAATTTCTGCCGCCGTGCTCGACATGGATGTCCGCATCCATCACGGCGACCACTCTATTTTTCCTTGTCGGTCGACTCCAATTTTGTCTTTAATTTTTTCATCTTCTCGCTCACACCCCCTTCCAGTTGGTGCTCACCTCCCCCGTATTGTACCTCAAACACCCCCAATACCACTCTAGCACGCATTTTCAGCTACCTATCCCCGCTTCCACGGTGCACACCTCCATTCCATACCTACTTTTCTGCTCTACCGTACAGATTTCGTATAACCAGTCCTCATACTACCTTGTAGGACCAGCCGGGGCGGCGATCGCTAAGGGAGTTCTAGAATTGCAGCCGTGTCAGGGCGAGGTGAACCAGAACGCGCTGGTTGAACTTGCGTTTCGCACGTCGCTCGGTCGCGCTGGCGAACGGGTGGTACAACGGCGGAACGCGTAGGGATCGATCGCAACACGGGATTCGCGGGCCGGCGCAAGCCATGATCTCAGGGGGAGATCACCGAGTAAACTCGAGCACAACGCGATCCACACAGGGGTCGTAAATCCCTGCCAGGGGCCTAGTGGCGTGCGACGCAACGCGCGCTATCGCGGTGCGACGCAGTTCGACGATCGGTTTATGCGCAGCGCGCACGCGAACGTCGGCGATCGTGAGCAACCCGCACGCAACGTTTCAACGCAATCGGTCCTCGCGATTCGCTAAACGCTTAACTCGTAGCTGCGAAGATGCTGGCTGTTTATTGCTAAGGTGCGAAGCGGAACGACCATTAATAGCTAACTACTAAAGGACAGGCTGTCCTTACGTGGCCGGCCGGCGGCCGCTCGCTCGCACGCAAAAACGGAAATATTTGGGAAAAAGACTTTCGTCATAAAAAACCCAAAAAGGGAAATCCGTAAAAATCGCTACACGTGGCGCCGGGCTCGCGGTTTCGTGGCAACGTACGCGCGCAGGCGCTCTCATCGACGCTCCGTGACACGTAATCAAAACGCCACGCGTACGCTCGCCTACCAACTAACTAAGATAGATGCACGCGAATTCATCCCGACGCAATCGCAGGGAACGCGCGCGCGTCGACGAAATAAATTGCGTCACATACCTCAGAATAAGGAAAAGCACCCCCTATCTCCTCGACCATGCTCTCCCCCATCACCTTCGCAACTTATTGTTCTTCAATACCCTCTCTCTTCTACCTTCAACCCCTCTCCTTCGCCCTCTCCACAAACTTCCCCTGTAGCTTACTCTTCGAAAACCTCTCACTCCCCATCCCGTACCCGACCTGCTCCACCCCTCCCTCCCTCAGCTGCTCCATGCCCCCACGCCATCCGCATCTTCGATACCGTATACACCACCACCACCGGCCCACGCTCCCGCTCCCCCGCCGTCTCCCCAGAAACCTCCCCGCTCTGAATCACATATCAACCCCCCACTTCGCACCCATCCTCCCACTCCCCTCCCTCCCCAAATACAATAACCCCCTTCTTCTCCATCACATCCCCACTCACCACAGCCAGAACAGACGCCACCCCCTTCCCACCTCTTTCCCCTCACTTTCCTAAAAAAAACCCTCCTCTCGGCGCCTTCAACCGCACCCTCCTACGGTCCCACCTAAATACCTCTTCCGCCCTCACTACCCCAACACCCCGCAGCGTCTCCCCAATCCCCATAATATGCTCGTCGGCACTCCTCTCCGAATCACACTCCAATCTAAACCCACACTCCGTACATTTCCACCTCCCCCTGTACCATCCCAAGATTCCATCAACCCCCCCACAGAAACACATCCTCATACCACAGAAGAATTTTCTTCCTCTCATACCTCATCCTTAAAACCTCCATCTGCTCCATGTAAATTTCGATGGAAATATTTTCTCCACTATGCAATCTCAAACATGTATGAGCGTATGCCTTTCCGCTTCGTCAACCCTGAATATTTATATTCATGTATTCATAAAATAGGGCCACCCACATCCCTATCCCGTTCTCCAAGCTTTACAAACCACCAGACGCATACACCACAACTATACAACAAATACTACTCGCTATTTCAGACGACGCGGTACACAAGTAGCGTAGTCTCAACCTTCCGTGACGCCTTCCCTGATACGTACAAGTGCCAAACACGTCTAGACGCATATCATCAGTGAGTGCGGGAATTTTCGGCACAGGAGATGGTGGGCCACCAAATTGATTTTTCGGAAATTTTAGAAGTTCTGGGCTGGCCAGCAATGCAATCGAGCTGGACATCCACCGGACGTCCATTTCAGGTTGGTCGTGAGAGAGTGGGGCGGGACCATGATGAAACAAGGACCAAGACCTGTCCCTGACGTGTTGAGCCTGAAACCAACCCTTCGTGAGACGCCATTTTGGCTTACAGTTGGTGCTAATAGAAGCCAGTGATAGCCCCGATCGGGGCGGCGGCCGGTTCCGGCTTACAGTTGGTGCCTACAGACGCCAGAGATAGCCCCCGATCGGGGCGGCGGTCGGTTCCTGGGGCTGTTGTGGCCAAATTAGACACCCTGATTAGAATTAAAATTTGGGCTATTCTCAAAAACATGCACATGTGAACATGTTTTTTAGATGGGGGTGTGCCATACGGCACAATCGATCTCCCAAATCGTTGATTTTTTACAATTTTCTTCTCACTGAAATTGTAGAATTTCTGGGCTGGCCAGCAGTGCAATCGAGCTGGACATCCACCGGATGTCCATTTCAGGTTGATCGTGTATCGTGCACGTCCACCCATTACCGGAAGCAAGTAGGCGATGAAGCACGTACAAACCCAATTGTTCTGCTATTTCTAGCATATACCATCGGGTCTAGAGATGTGAGGGAATCGTCCTGGAAATCATGCTCCAACCCACGAGGGAATGGACAATCTAGTTTGAAAGCATGGAACGGAAGTACATTATAGTAGGTTCATAGATTGAAAGTGATAAAGGAGATGATTATATTCTCGATAATTGTTTGCTAAAGTAGTTGTTGTTAAGCTATCTAGCCGTCGGAAAACTGTTCTTCCTCTTCGTCCCCACTATATTCAGGATCTCCCGGCAGAATAGGCGTTACCGGCAACTGTGGAGTTGAATAGCTCAAGACTTCTAGTTCATCGTGTGTGAGGGCTCTCCTCTTGCGAGGTGCTGCCGTCTTCATCCGCATGATTCCGAGCTGCCCTGTCTTCGGCCTACGATTTTTCTTGACCGGGATGGGAACAACTGTCTTGTGGCGAACATTGACAGGTGCCGGTTGACTTTGCCTGGCAGACCGGCGCGGAGCATTGGCGATTACTTCTTCTTCGAATCCCAACCGCCTGATGAAACCAAACGAAACATTGTCGGGAATCGGATACGACGCATTCCTAAAATACGTGTGATACCTCGTTGTCGTGTGTGACACAACTCTGTCGACATGCTCTGCCCCGGCATGTTGTACATGGCCGTGACCGATGAAGACTGAACGTGGCGGAACGATTACCTTCTTCAGCTTCATCGTCTTGGCGTACATATCTAATTCCAGCGCTTTGGAAAAGACATACTTGTGAGACCCTGGACACACCCAGATAGGGAATGGGTCATCTCCGTTGGCAATAACAAAGTAACCCGGAAGTTGATCTTTGCGGTCGCGAGGAGGAACAGGGAAATCATTGTGTGGGACCTGCCGAGGACACCCCTTTCCCGTTATCAAAAACCGTCCCCCAGATGCCGGCAAGACAAGTTTTTCTCCCGGTAAACCGCAATCCTCCACCCCTATCAGCCGGACAAGGATTCGAAGCCACACGTCCAGCAGGGCTCGCCGCGTCACAAACTTGAACCGGTCGGTATGCGTCTCGTCGTTCTCGGCATAGTCAACCAGACAGTGGCGCGTAGACGTGAAGCGAGCCCTCCCCTCATTCCGGTTCTTCTCATCTGTTTCATCGTCCCCTGTATTGACAATGGGACTCCACAGCTGCCGGTTCCCAGGGTCCTTGTGCACCTGCTCCCCTCCCACGTTCCCAAAAAGTACCGAAACAATTCCTGGTTAGGAATTTCTTCCATGAGACCCAAGTCAAATGGGAACTTGTCCGACGCATCGAGGAAGCTTACATCCGCGAAATTGTGCATCACCGTATACCCTCGCTCATTGATTTCCGTTCGGCAACTGTTGAAGTATACCAGACCAGTGCCGACTTCATACGAATCCTTCCAGTTGGTACACATTCGCGCAACCTGAGCGAAGTCCAGTCTCGAGGGTAGAAACGTCTATGTAGGCTCACACATCGCCTTGGAAGCCATCTTCCACGCTGCGAACAACATCGGATAGATGGTCTCGATCTCCAAAACAAGATGACGAGCCCGATGTTGTTCCGGAATATGCAGCCCCTCAAACACAGGGTCCATCGCCACTTGCTTCAAATACCTCACCTCTCTGCCCTCCTCATCGATTTCCACACTCTCCAATAACAACCTGAGCTCAATCGGGGGCAGACAGCCAACCCTCACCGATGCGATGACGTCCGCGGGACGCTGCGCCAGATGATGCCCTTCGGCTTCGAGTGTGCCTTCGAAATCTTCAGGAAGAGATGGCATACGGTCGTCGAACAGGAGGTCGTCTTCAGAAGCAGAGTCACGAACGATGTAACCGTCTTCATCGACTTCGACTCCTTCCGGAACAGTGAGTGTAATTGTCACTTCGCGGACCCCCTTGCTTTTGACATGGACCTCATCTGCACTGTTGTTTTCTTCCTCGTCCGAAACGTTATGGACAGATTCTTGGTTGGAGGGAGTCGCGCCAGCACCTTGGTTATCTTGGGGGACAATCTGAATGGCAGAATCGGGGGAACGGGCGGAGTCTTCGTCACCCTCATCACCGGAAGCAATGGCTCGTTGTTGATCGGTGCGTTTATCCACAACGGCCTGTTCTTCTTCCCCGGCGGATTGTTGTACCGCAACCGGCTGTTCTTCCTCGAGACGTGTGCTTCCCGTCGAGCGCAGTCGCTGTGAACGGCGGCGGATGCCATGCGAAGCAGGCTCATGTTCGACGTTTCGCTGCTTCTTGTGAGTGAGTCTCACATTGGCAGCAGAAGGGCGGCGTTTGCGTCGAGCCTTAGTCTTCTTCGTCAATGTCGGATTGAAAAACTCTTTCAAGTTCGTTTCCAAATCCTGTAAACGCGTGGTTCTCCGTCGCATGCGAACCTCACTGCTCCGGTCGTCCCCTCTATACATTGCAATGACATTGGTGAGATGCCATTGCAACTCCTTCGGCTGCTTAACCGACCCAATTGCCATCTCTGTGCTCAGAAATGACTTGCGCATAATACTCTTTGGGCGCCCATACGCAGCGTACAGAGAATTTGCTATTGCAGTCACGCGACGGACGTATGTATAGAAGTCGTTCACGTCAAAGCGTCCATCCGGACGTCCACCATGAGCAGGGTTCAAGTACTCCGAAAGACCGCGCAAGACGAAGACAGATTTTTCTTCCAGCAACTCGCGCACTATCTTGTGGTCCAGGTGCGTTATCCCAATCTCGTTGCGGCGCTCGGAATTGTTCAGCTCACGCAACACTTCGTCGAGAACAGGATGCTTCAGCGTTGCTATAGCCAAACGCGTCCACCGCCGGGCCGTGTTCGTTGAATTCATCATCCCCATGAACTGCGCCTCGAACAATGTTCGGATGACATCAGACTCACGCAAGTCGCCAGCGTTTTCCACGTTATTTGCAACAGCAATCGTACGGATGAACTGCTGGATGGACGACAAGATTCGAACCAAGGAGCGCTCCGTCAGTTGCGTCCCAGTCGTATGGTTCGACTCTGCACTCTTGTGGATGATCTCATGAGGCTGAAGATCACTGTTGTCCTTGCGGCGAAAGTAGTACACATCCAGAGGCTGATTAACCCAGCGCAAGCGGTTTGCCTCCTGTGGCAGCTTGGTTGTGTGCATACGGGTGAGGCGCGTGAAGTCATCCGCAATGCTATGCATAGCATTGAGACGATGCAGTCCGTCGATCACGGTCACGTTCGCATTGGCATGGAATTTGCCATTCTGGAACAGACGCGTGTCGGCGGACAGATGCGTGTTCTGCGACCTCAGCACCGTCACAGTGATACGCGAAGAGCTCACATACCCCACAGCCAACATATTGTTGCGCAGGTCCTCCACGTGGTCTTCTTTCACATCCCGAAGGGTCACGGCCGGTTCCACTAGCTGCCTCACCAACACAGTCGCTCCTTGTCCGACGTAATCCGACGTCACAAACTTGGGCACCGTAATTTGCGTCCCCTGCTGCTCACGAATGCTTTCCGCCACCTCCGGTTCGTCGTCCACCTCGGTTACGTCCTGCGTAGTAGCTTCGGTGACGTTGGAGCGAGCAGGGTGCTTCGTGCCTCCACTGGAGGCTCTAGCAGAGCGAGCAGGGTGCTTCGTGCCTCCACTGGAGGCTCTGACAGAGCGAGCAGGGCGCTTCGTGCCTCCCGAAACCGGGACGGAGCGTGCTGGATGCTTCGTACCCCCCGAACCAGTGATTTCGCCTGCCGGACCGGTACTGGGGATCCGTCCCGAGCTGGCCTGGTTCGTCGCTGCGTTGAAGTTTGACGCTGCAGCAGGGGTACGAATGTCGCTAGGGCCATCCTCCGCAGCGGGGCGCATCATCCGAGTATCCCAAGGGTAAAACGCCGCAGCGTATGCTCCACCCATCGTCTCCGGCGGTCCCTCGGCGCCATCAAACATGTACGGGAACGGGAGGTCCAACTCTCATTTGGAGTGAAACAGAATCATACTTTTTGAGAAACAGAATAAATTTAATGGTGAACTGGAGGTTATTGTCACGCACTGTCACCCAGGTGTCACCCTGGACCTTTTATAGTAACGGGTCTTTCTCGAGTATTGTATACAATATAATACAGCTTAGTTTCAATGACAGTGTCACTGCTAATTC
Organism: Asparagopsis taxiformis; assembly: GCA_030407315.1. Taxonomy (NCBI): domain Eukaryota; phylum Rhodophyta; class Florideophyceae; order Bonnemaisoniales; family Bonnemaisoniaceae; genus Asparagopsis; species Asparagopsis taxiformis. The sequence goes on along the minus strand of JALQPE010002371.1, from coordinate 15,150 downwards.
TAATTCTTTTAATGATATCACCTATACCTGAATGAGCAGTTGACATTCTAATAGAAATTTCGTAACAGCGTGTCCCATTTATATGATATGATGCGCGTATCAACAGACCAGCATTGCATTCTTTTCTGCAGCGGTTGAGATGGTGAAGTTCAGAAGTAATAAATTGCAAATTTAAATTTCCACCAATCCCATTGAATTGGTGGGGTTGCAATCCTGCCAAATTTAAAGTTGTTGAATGGAATAAAAGAAAGAATTGGTGTGCTGGACGCGCTTTGATTCGGCGAAAGCATGCTTCTTTGGATCCACCTTTTGGATCTCTGATTCAGTTTCCGGTAGTTTTGCAGACAGGCTCGATGTGATGCAATCCGCACGAGGTAATAATAATATGAAACACACATCAGTGGAGCACTACGTCAGGTGCACGCCTCAAAGCTACTGCGTCAGCTAGTAGTGCTAAGCGTTCCCGATCATCAGATTTTCGCGGGAGGCTTGGTGGTGTTATGCACGATATTGTTCGCGCAGTCGGACACTACACACTACATTTCTGGCACGCTTCATTGATGAACACAGCGGCATTGAATGACACGAGAATATTGAGGCACTGCCTATACTGCCAGTATAATTCGCATAACTGGCTGATACTGCACCCACAGTGTTGCGCGCGCATTGCTCTGTATTCCTGACTGTCGAGATATTGAGTTTGCTATTCACTGCTTGGAAATTGGTTGGTTAGTGCATGCTTTTGTCAACTTATTTGTTGTTATGTGCACATACCCATGCATAAGGCTGGTTTTCCAGCGAGTAGTTCATTGTGTGAACGGTTCGGAAATAGTTCTACTCCTGTGCTCCAAACCTCTGTCAGTATTTGAATAATTTGTGGATTCTACATCGACGTACCAGAGTTTGGCGTAGAGGCTGTGCAGACCACACACTTCAACATATGCGCCAATTGACGCATAGATCATGTACATCGCCATGGAATCTGTTCACATTATAACCATCCTGCGATCTAAACCTGATTTCTGAAGGTCATTTGGATTCAATACCAATCCATCTAAAGCGCCGCTGAAATGAATTCAGAATTCAGAATCCCACCGCATTAATGCGGTGGGTACTCAAACTCAACAGAGCTTCATGTGCTTCATAACTCAACCATTGCACTTTTGATCATAAATGAAATGCAGACTTGAGATTCAATTGTTGCAATTTACTGCCGTCAGACCAACGGAGCTGAATCGCGAGCGAAGAAACATGTACCGTAAACTATTCCAGTGCAGCTTTCCTCCAACATCATTCTGGTTTCACTGAAACCAGCCTGGCAGGCACGTTTAGCCATTTCATATCTGTACCTCAATGGGAGTACCACAACTGCAAGCATTTTATACTCATTCATTTGATTACAGCTTGTTTCATCGGAGCCTCATGCTGTTGGATCGAAGTAATGGCTTGGAGCTGATAAATTCTACTTGTAACATGAACTATACAGTTGCTGCTGATTTATCGGAATGTCCTACACTCATGTATACTCAAGAATACTCAAAGAGAAAGCTTTCTAGAGTAATATCATACAACTGGATTGAATACAGTTAGCTTCTCTATTGGGAGCTGATTCTCTAGTTTTGAGCACTAGTCCGCAGCTTTTAATCTGCATTTTGAGTTCGATTCGTGAATCATATGAGAATGAAAAGTCAAAGACAGTTTCACACATTCTCAAGGCTAGCTACTTAGCTGGAGATACATATGATGACAAAAGGTTTTATATGAAGCTGGGAAGGTGAAAGAATTCATATTGTTTATTCTCGAGTATAATGATCTGTGGAGTGACTGTTCCACGCTCCAGGACATGATGCGATTACTAAATCATTCCTATCCCTCGCTATCCACATTTTACTCCCGCCTTGGACTAAGTTGCAGAGGATGTTACCATTCGAAGCTCCCCTGCATCCCAGGCATAGAAACTGTCTACCATGTCTGCCAGAGTTTTTGGCTTCTCTTCAACACCAGGCATTTCATAAGGGTATGGCTTGTTTTTCATTTCTTGAATTATGCGCACTCTCCAGATGACAACTAGACATTGATCTTCTTTGGATATATCTGCAAGGTTTCTGTTGTGGAGTAAACGACGCACAGGATATTCTTCACCAGGCGCTGGGATGGCCAACTGCGCAAGCCCAACAAACTTCCCCTCCCGAAAGATCTCAACATCATTTCCGGGACGCAAACTTTCAAGTTTGTGCTCCCGAACAGCGTGTTCGACGACAGGTTTCATGGTAGCGGCATCTCCCGACTTCGTGGACTTGGAATCAATGATAGACACCTCGTTTTGCAGTACCCTTTGCTGCTTTCTCGGAGGACCATCAGTTTCCATTGTCTTCGAGCGGTCTGCAGATCTTTTCAGAGCAGCTACTTTCTTCCTGAGTCTTGCATGTGCATGCCTAAAGCATTCCGCGTCTTTCTCAACCGATAAACATGAACGCCCTGTCTCCATGCACGCCAATGCGGTCGAAAACGTTCCTCCGTAAGCGTCAAGCACCGAACCACCATCGGGACAGAAGGTCGTCATCAGCTCAATCAATAGATCTGGGTTTTTTTCTTCTACTCTCACGTTTGTCTTCTTCCCGGGATGCTTTAGCTTATTGGAAGGGACTGGAACGTTTGTAATGGCAGCAAAACGGCGCGGAAGTGGACATGGAATGCGGTGGTACGGACTGATGAAGTCTGGCTCAAACTGTTGTGGATGCGTCCCTCCTTTTCGGGCCACGATTCCATATTCAGTGATGTTTTGGGGGAAAACAGAGAGCCGATGAAACTGTATTCGTTTTGAGCACTTTGTGATGCTGTAAATGTGGCTCATAGTTTTGAATCCAGAGTCTCTGAGACAGGATATCCACTTTTGTAAGTAGCGCACCGAGGAAAAGATGAAAATGAAACCTCCGCTCTTCAAAACACGGTGAGAGAATTGGCAGAATGCAGACATTTCTTTGTCGTCCAGCTTATCATTGTAGTTTTGACCCGTTCCTGAAGCATTCGGTTCCAATCCGTATGGTGGATCAGTGAGTATCATGTCAATCTTGGCATCGTCTGACTTACGTACTCTCACATCGTACTCCTGCCAAGTCATCTGGTGACATTCAACTCCCTTTTCCTATAACATCCGATATGGTGAAATTGACTCGCATGGATCGTCGTTGTCCGCATTGATTTCTTTTCCTTTCACAGGATGAATTGTGTCCAGTCTTTCCGAAGTTTGTGTCTGCTGATTTCCCTCACAGTTGTCATTTTTTTGCGATAATACCGGCTCTCCTTCTTGGCCACATTCAGCTTCGTTTTCATCTGACATAGGAGCAGATACTAGAAAATCACCAAAGCTCGGGGCCAAGTCATTACTCGGGAAATTGGATTCTAGCACATGCTTGTCAGCCTTCTTGTCATTCTTGTCAGTGGTAGACACTAGATCCATACCACCAGGAGTTTTCTTCTTCTTCGCAGTAGTCTCTCTTCCATCCAGCTCTACTTGAGGACTATTAGGATAATCATTCCGTCCTTTTATGGGAGGATCTGTCTCACTATCCTCTGTACATTTTGAAACGCAAAACTGTGTTCGATACTTCGCTTCCTTCATTGGACCAGAAGAGGGGTACAGTTTGAAGTACAAGCTACGGAGAACGGGGAGAATTTCATTGTCGTTTCCGCTGTTTTCTTCAACATCATTGTCTAGTCTTGTCGTCCTCAACAAATTTTCACGCGTAGCCTCCATGTCAGTTGGCCAGGTGTTGCTGTCCAGAAATTTTCCGAACTTAATTGCCTCTTGGAGAGCATTAGAAGCCTTCTTGTATTGTTCAGATACGACCGTGTGTTGTACTGGTTTGTAGCGCCTCTCCTGACATATTTCTCTGACACGATAAAGAGTGTTAATTTGAATTTGTTCTCCATGTTCACCTTCGGCCTTCATAAAGATTGTGGACTGCTTCAAAGATGTTATATTGATAAACTTCCGGAAAACCCTGCAGTCTACTTTGGAAGTAATCGTCTCTCTCGTTACGGTGTAGTCCATGCGATTCTGTCCAGCTAGCTGTACCGCTGCAAGCTCAATAAGTTCCTGATTCATAATGCTTCCGATCGTATCAATTACTGGGTGAGAGAGCCTAGCTGCTGTGGCAGCAATCTGCTTCATAGTACTTTCCTTTGCGTGGCTAGCACCATCGTAAGCAGCTGCAACTTCGGCAATGGTGATCTTTTTTGCACTCTTTTCGCTCTGCAGTCGATCATACTCCTCCCGAAGCCCAGAAAGGACATCATAGAATGTTGGCTCCACATAGAAGCAATCTGAGTGCTTTTCATTCTGGGATCTTGCCAGCTGCTTCAGTGTTAATAAAGAGAAGTCTCCCTTCAACATGGTTACCGGCCACTTGAATTTTTCCCATTCAGATCTAACATCTATATTCTCATCATTCATCAATTCCACGATCGCTGTGTGGCGATGAACACCGTCTACAATGCCATACCATTCTTGGCGGGAGTTTATCTTCTCCTTGGCCTCATCAGAGCACAACCCTAGATTCTGAAAGTGGGAAGATAGATGATGGCGATGTGCTCCAGTGAGAGGCATTAAGATCGCCAGGTCTAAACCCGATGTGAATCCTGTTGCCGAAAATATGGCTTTGAGACGGTCTACTCCAGATCGCGATAAGTTTCTGATCTTTGTGAGCGGTACGCATGCATCTGGTTCTACTGTTGTGTTGACGGAATCGTTGATCACGTTGGAAAAACGTGGAGTTGATGTCTGTTTCTTGACGGCATTCTTCAACGAGGAAGACCTCGTTTCTTGAGATCTGAGATTTCTACGGCTCATCGGCACGAGGTGGATGAAGGGCGTAACAACAGATGTATTTCAGATACAAAGTTTCCTGATCTTAGTCTATTATTTTGTATACGCAAAACTAGAGTTGCTTATTAGATCTCTTTGTATCTTGAGTTCTGGCTTTCGATAGCAGATGGAAAACTTATGAAAATGGAGTTGCAGTATTCATCTGCCCCTAATTTTAGTTCTTAAACTACGCATACATCATAATTCAACTGGATTGGTACGTGAAAAGTGTACTAAACCGAATTCTGTACGCCCTTCTACGTGGGGCCGCTTCACTTCATCACGAACGAGACTTGACACTAAGATGAAACTTCGGAAGTAAAATTGATTGAATTAATAGTTTCCATCATCCAATGCGATTAGAAAGTCACCTATCTCGCTGACCTGGATGAACCCGTCAAGATGAAAAGCGTGGGGCAGAAAAAAATTGTAACGTTGCGTATACGTGGAGTCATTATTTCGAAGAACATGGAAACATGCATGGACGCAGCCAACAGAATAGGGGCCAAAATGATGACAAGTAACACTTCCCTTTGGGTCATCCTGAAAATTACAAGAGCCTGTGAGAGTGACTTCTCATCACATGCGACGTGGAGACACGAAACTTCACGTTTCAGCAGAGCTGCACACTCTTCAGTAAGGAGTTCAGATTTGAACGTTGCTTAGTATGCTTGCTCTGCGAATGAAGTCATTCGCACATTCAGTGAATAAATACTGCATAATTCTAGTTTTGTGTTCTCAAACATTGTAAAAATATCCCGATAAAGCCAATTGAAAAGTTGATACTCCCGCACAGGGAGTCACCTTTCTTAATTGGTTTCAGTTTTAAGCATTCAAGCTAACTGAATGTAAAAGAAGTAGAAGTTGTATAATATCAGTTGGGGTACCAAGTAGAGCTTCTTTGTCACAGTAGACCTCTGAAATGTACTGAATGTCATCTGAGTGCAGAGGATACACAGATCCCATAATTTTATCTACTTCTCGCGCAAAAAAGATTGACAGATGACGTATGCACAGCGAGTACGAAATTGATACAACACTGGAGCTGACAGCGATGAGAGGTCAAGCTCAACTACCAAACTAACCGTATGGGGCTGGAACGAGTCATAAATATACACATCACAATAGGATGGAGATCATCAGACACTGACGTGAGTACTGCCCCATAAAATTTGAATATCAATATCCATATACTGCACAACACGATACTCGAATTTTTTTGATAAAAATAAGTGTACTGCATGTTTCTTTGGTGAGAGTGGTGTACTGTTCATCACATTTAACGACGAATGATTCGTTGGAGGACAGGAAAACGTGTCAAGCCTCGGGACATCGCAGAAAAGAATCCCATATGAGGATTGTAAAATTGTGTTGTTTTGAAGTTTATCGAGCTTGTTCTGCTCTGAGCTATTTTAAATTATAGATATCCGACTATAGGTGCATACGTTGTCCGTGTCGTTAACCTGTAATCTACAATCCATGGAAGCGTGTACAAAAGTCATGCAGCATACTGTACCCTCTGTCAATGATCACCTTGTGGGTCTTACATCAGAAAGCAGAGCTCTTATTGTGTACCATATCTTCAGTGGTGTCATCCAACGGTCATTTTAACGTCCGTTGTTCCTGGTTTGTTGACTTACACCAAAAGAAATAATCCTTCCAAACCGATCTGTTCTAATCGAAATAGTGGCTTCTGTAGAAAGGCCTGTACCTTGAGGTACGTCTCCTCTGGAGCATCAGAAGCAGGTTGAATACGTGAATTGAAGACGAAATGGATTCTCATGAATCTGAGCTTTTCAGCTCAGAGGATTCTTCATACAGCACATCGGAAGAGTCGGAAACTTGGTCCAATCACTCATCCCTTTCGGATACTATGTCCATCAGACATAGTCAGGCAAAAATCCCATTGAATGAACGACGCAACAGAGAGAACAAAATACCATTGAATCAAAGCATTCTTGCGAGCACTCACCCAAATTTCGGAGAGATTAATCTCAAACGTCGCCCGTACCGTTCTTCGAATCGTCGTAAAGTTTCTACGCCACCACCGTCAACTCTGGGAAAAAGGCGAAAGGAAGCTGCCAATGAAATTACAAACACGGAATTCTCTTCTATCAAGTGCTGTAAGCGTAGGAGGTGCTTCAACGTAGCAGATAACTCCTTTCTCAAGCTGAAGATTGAAGATGCTTCTACTATGTCAAACCGCGAGCGTCGTATCTTCCTGGAGAACATGATTCGCTACCGACCCACGAAGAACGGACCAAGACCTTTTTTCTCTTTCGACGGCAAGTCTGTCTGCGCAACATTTCTGGATAAAGCGTTTAGGTTTTCTCGAGACCTGCAGAGTTCTGTAAAATGCACACCAGGTTTCCTTCTCAAGTGCAACAAGCGCCTGTCTTCCAAAAACCATGACCGTTCCGCTATTGGTCGTGATTCTGTAATATCTTTCCTAGAGAGGTTAGCAGAAAGGACCGGGGGAAAGATGCCTGACAGAAGCGAAGAACATTTACCATTTTTAAAGAAGTCTGAGGTATATCGGCGGTTCAAACAGGAGTACAATCTCTTACATTCGACGGAGCCACCCAGTTCTTCCTACTTCTTCCAGATTTGGAAGCGGTTTTGCCCAAGTATAAAGGTACGGAAAGTTTCGCGGTTTGCAAAATGCTACGTGTGCGAAGAGATTCGGGTTGCATTACTCCATGCATCAAAACCAGGATTCTCCACCGACTTTATTGTTGCGCGTCGAAATGCTCATATAGAAATGGTGTCACGCGAGAGATTAGAGTATCAGAAGAAGGCTGAAAAGGCTATTCTGAATCCCCAGCAGTTCTGTTCAATCTGCGTAGACGGAGCCGACTAATCTGCGTTTGGTCTCCCTCACTTTGCGGTAAGTACGAAGACAATGAGAGGTCGAGCTCTAAGGGTGAAACTTATCGGAATACTGGAACACGCAACGCAAAAGAAACTACACCTGTTCACCATGACTGAGGAGTTTCAAACAGGAGCCAACCATATCGTCGAATCTGTCCATAGATTCCTAATGGAACGGAGTCAAAATGTCCCTTTACCTCCAGTACTATTTGTACAGCTCGACAATTGTTCGAGAGAAAACAAGAACCGATACTTTCTATCCTTCCTAGAGTCTCTTGTGGCGTGGAATGTTTTTGACGAAGTGCATGCTTCTTTCCTGCCTGTAGGGCATACCCACGCGGACATAGACCAAAGCTTTAGTTGCACTTCTCGGCGCCTGCGTTCTTGCGATGCAGTGACACTATCAGAACTGCACTACGAACTACGTCAGGCATACACCCCAGCACCTATCGTCAGTCACTTGAAACACGTAGCAAACTTCTCCGCTTTGTGTAAGCGAGGAAACAACCTCTCGAAAGTCAAAAAGTTCAGCGATTATCAATACTTCAAGTTCAATCGGAGGATGGCAAGAGAAGATGTTTCAAGTCCTGCTAGTAAGACTATATGCCATGTCAAGAATACATGTGATGAAGAATGGAGCGTGCTATGTAGCGGAAAGAGTAAGATTGACTCATTCCTCAGATCTATACCTGATTTAAGGGATACTCCACCGACCGTAATTTCCTGTCCAGACGGCGCAAATGAAGTGGAACTGAGATTCCGATCCGAAGAAGGGAGAATAAATTCTTCCGCAAAGATGGATTCGCTTCGAGATATGGCATCCTGTATCTTTACTTCCAGAGAGGAGCCGTTTCATTGGGACCTATCGAGAAGCATTGAGATGAAAAGGTGGTTTATCTCCCCTCACTGCGACTGCAGCTAGTGAAAATGCTCGTGATGAACACTATAACGCAGAAGATGGAAGCTTCCTTGAGCCGGCCAACGAAAGTATACATGGATACACGGCTAATTCCTTTGTTGCAGTTCGACCAGAGGATCCAACGGCGGTATGTCCGTTTTGGATTGGTAGAATATGTAGAATATTGCGCAACGGAGATGGAATCCCATCTAGTCTTGACGTTCATTGGTACGAGCAGTCTTCCAGCGGAGGTGTTTATAGATGCAAATACTCTCCTTCATATCTCAACTCACGAGATAAGAACTGCACGACCGGGAATCCGTGGAGGGATTTGATTTCGACCGAGTCTGTCTTAGTTGAGTTCGACAGCCTTACGAAACGAGGTGAACTACGAATGAACGTAGTCAAACTTCTGCGCACAGAATTCTCTCCTCTCGATACTCGATAAAATGAAATTGATAAGCTTGCTAGAATCATTTTCATCTAAACTCCAAGCCACAAACGCCGGAAATCAATAGAGTGAGTGCCGAAGCCCCCAATAGAGAAGCTAACTGTATTCAATCCAGTTGTATGATATTACTCTAGAAAGCTTTCTCTTTGAGTATTCTTGAGTATACATGAGTGTAGGACATTCCGATAAATCAGCAGCAACTGTATAGTTCATGTTACAAGTAGAATTTATCAGCTCCAAGCCATTACTTCGATCCAACAGCATGAGGCTCCGATGAAACAAGCTGTAATCAAATGAATGAGTATAAAATGCTTGCAGTTGTGGTACTCCCATTGAGGTACAGATATGAAATGGCTAAACGTGCCTGCCAGGCTGGTTTCAGTGAAACCAGAATGATGTTGGAGGAAAGCTGCACTGGAATAGTTTACGGTACATGTGTCTTCGCTCGCGATTCAGCTCCGTTGGTCTGACGGCAGTAAATTGCAACAATTGAATCTCAAGTCTGCATTTCATTTATGATCAAAAGTGCAATGGTTGAGTTATGAAGCACATGAAGCTCTGTTGAGTTTGAGTACCCACCGCATTAATGCGGTGGGATTCTGAATTCTGAATTCATTTCAGCGGCGCTTTAGATGGATTGGTATTGAATCCAAATGACCTTCAGAAATCAGGTTTAGATCGCAGGATGGTTATAATGTGAACAGATTCCATGGCGATGTACATGATCTATGCGTCAATTGGCGCATATGTTGAAGTGTGTGGTCTGCACAGCCTCTACGCCAAACTCTGGTACGTCGATGTAGAATCCACAAATTATTCAAATACTGACAGAGGTTTGGAGCACAGGAGTAGAACTATTTCCGAACCGTTCACACAATGAACTACTCGCTGGAAAACCTGCCTTATGCATGGGTATGTGCACATAACAACAAATAAGTTGACAAAAGCATGCACTAACCAACCAATTTCCAAGCAGTGAATAGCAAACTCAATATCTCGACAGTCAGGAATACAGAGCAATGCGCGCGCAACACTGTGGGTGCAGTATCAGCCAGTTATGCGAATTATACTGGCAGTATAGGCAGTGCCTCAATATTCTCGTGTCATTCAATGCCGCTGTGTTCATCAATGAAGCGTGCCAGAAATGTAGTGTGTAGTGTCCGACTGCGCGAACAATATCGTGCATAACACCACCAAGCCTCCCGCGAAAATCTGATGATCGGGAACGCTTAGCACTACTAGCTGACGCAGTAGCTTTGAGGCGTGCACCTGACGTAGTGCTCCACTGATGTGTGTTTCATATTATTATTACCTCGTGCGGATTGCATCACATCGAGCCTGTCTGCAAAACTACCGGAAACTGAATCAGAGATCCAAAAGGTGGATCCAAAGAAGCATGCTTTCGCCGAATCAAAGCGCGTCCAGCACACCAATTCTTTCTTTTATTCCATTCAACAACTTTAAATTTGGCAGGATTGCAACCCCACCAATTCAATGGGATTGGTGGAAATTTAAATTTGCAATTTATTACTTCTGAACTTCACCATCTCAACCGCTGCAGAAAAGAATGCAATGCTGGTCTGTTGATACGCGCATCATATCATATAATGGGACACGCTGTTACGAAATTTCTATTAGAATGTCAACTGCTCATTCAGGTATAGGTGATATCATTAAAAGAATTAGAATTAGCAGTGACACTGTCATTGAAACTAAGCTGTATTATATTGTATACAATACTCGAGAAAGACCCGTTACTATAAAAGGTCCAGGGTGACACCTGGGTGACAGTGCGTGACAATAACCTCCAGTTCACCATTAAATTTATTCTGTTTCTCAAAAAGTATGATTCTGTTTCACTCCAAATGAGAGTTGTCCTTGAACTTGTCCTTAGTCGCAATGTTGCGCACGACGATGTAGTCGGCCTCGTCGGTTTCCGGCAGCTTGTGGTTGTGCAGCGTGCGCGGAAGGCCAACATCGCCACCAGCAGTGCTCACCGAAGCCGTCCCAATATGCACAGCCGCACCGTCCACGTCCGCAAACAAGTCGACATCGACGCCGCGCTTGAGTCCGCGCGACTCCGCTGACGCGCTCACTTGATCGCCGCAAACCGTTGAAAACAAACTGCTGAAATGCGTATCCGCCATGGTTGTTGAGTTGAAAGGAAAAGAGATGGTTGACGTTGACGTATTCGAGTGATGTGGATGGTATGTTTCACGTTGAAGAATTGTCGTGAACGCCAATCGCTGGAAATAATAACACATACAACCGAAATTTTGTTAGGTACACACCTATCGTGACCGCTGGAATGCAAGAGAGGCAATCGAGATGTGAGTGTCCGTTCCGAACGGGCCCGAGTCGGGCTCTCGAAATCTGACGAGGTGGCGTGAAGCAGGCAGTGTCCTTGATGTGTAATGTGTTAAAATTACAGCTGTCAAGCTAGGCGGCTTTTGGGGCGGCTGCGAGCACCCCTTTATCCGGGGGACACCCTGATTTGAATTAAAATTTGGGCTATTCTCAAAAAACATGCACATGTGAACATGTTTTTGAGATGGGGGTGTGCCGTACGGCACAATCGACCGCCGAAATCGATGTTTTTTGTATTTTTTCTGCCCGAAATTGTAGAATTTCTGGTCTGGCCAACAATGCATCTGAGCTGGACATTCCCACGTCCAGTGGCCGTCCGGATGTCGCTCACCTGGTAAGTGTGATGCACGTGTGACAACCTATGTGACTGGCGGCCGTGTAGTACAACAGTTAAAGGCAGGGAATCACAATCTTTTAAAAACATTTCTCTACCACGTATCCATCACAACTTATTACCGACACCGGTTACGGGTTTCAAGACCTTTCCAGTGCTGTGCACACGTATACTCTGTTCCGTTCGATATCAACCAGTGTTCCTCACGAAAGAGTGCAAACGTCACGAGATACGTCGTCAAATTTGACTGTCTCGCCGAGCGGTCGCCATCTTGTACCGAATTTTCCACTCATTCCATTATGACGAATAAGCGCAGGCGCAACAGAATCCAATCGTTGACGATGCAACCGTGCCAATTCTGCGCGAACCCGCTAGCCCTTGGGAGGATTCTAGTGACATGGGTACACGTCGAAACGTAGGTCGCGCCGCCCGCGAAACTACTCTCGCTGGCAAAGACTTCCTCCGCCTCTTGCTGGATTTATTCGCCCACCCAAGTTTCCCAGACTTGACGGACAAGCCGGGAGGTTTCACATACGCGGACCTTGGCGCTTGGGTTGCGCAGGGCACGGAAGAACAATTTGATGCGCTGCAAGGTCGACTCAGCATGTCCTTCAGCGGTCGTTCGAAGAATGCTGGAGTCGAGGCGGATGTTGCCGAAATCGTCATGGCAGAGATGAACGTTGAGCGAGCCAAGCAGATTGTTCGTCTGGCATTACCCATTGCCGAGTTTTCAAGACAGGATGAGCGTATCGGGCAATGGGTGAGCACTGCACCCTTTCTGGGATCGTGCCGCAGACCTTCCTTATTGGATGTAACATGCTTCCTTCGCCACTACAGGCGCCGCAGCGCGGGGAAACAAGCGCCGTTCGTTCCTGCTCCACCGGAGACGTTCGAGGTATTGATGTATTTCCAAGCGTTGTCTATCATCCGAAATCACAACAAGAACCTGCCGCGTCGCCGAATAGGCGATGCGGCCGAAGAGGGGAACGAAGTCCCACGCGTCCAGCCCATCGGAAAAGCACTAATCGAGCTTGTTACGTGGTTCAAGTTTTATACCATGCTTGGACCGATGTGGCCTTCGCCGCAAAGTTTTCCAGCCTCGAAGAGTTGATGGCGCCGTACATCATTTTCGACAGCAGTGAGCATTGGTTTGACGTGCTCGATGAAGGTCTATTCGCACCGATGGAGCAGAACCTAGATCTCTACCACGAAAAGCTCCCCTATCTCATCCTGATGGATATGGTGGAAAAGTAGAGACAAGAACCAGTGCGCAGCACAGTGCATTTAGGGACCTTGTGAGGAAGTTCTTCGACCGTTGCAGTTTCTTATCGTCAACCCGGACCTGTACACCTGGCCGGAGTCCGACCGCTGGGGGCGCTGGAAATATACTTGGCAAGCGGAAATCCGGACAAGCTGCCAGCGTACTTTGACACCCTCGACGAAGACGTTATGGCTGTCCTCCGCCCGGCACCACAAGTCCGCGGACGCAGAAAAGGTCCCAAGCCGTTGATGACACTCCCACTCGTCGCAACACAGGAGGGAGAGGTTTGGTTCCGTCGACAAGACACACAACCAGGCTTCAAATTGACCTGGGAGGACCAGTCTTACTGCCCAAGGGCCGTCTCCCCCGTCTCGTCACCCCATGCGACAGAAGAGCAGGAAAGTGAAGGGCAGGCTCTCGCAAAGGACTTTCTTTCGAAAATGAGTCAGTATTGCCGGGTGTACGACGTCCCTTTCGAAGATTTGGTCAGTGCCGAAGAGAGCCGAGAACACGTGCCCATCACGGGCAACGTTCAGCTCATTCTGACTGATCCGCCCTACAATGTTCGTCGTAAGAGGAACGATTCCAACTCTTCGTACGACAGGCTAACTGCAGAAGATATGCAGGCTAGCATCGAAGTGTTTGACGAGCTGTTGCGCCCCGGTGGCCACGGCATCGTTCTGCTCCGTTTTGCAGTTCTACGAATGGTTCCATTACTTGGAAACGTACAAAGGACCGCAGTCAGAAGGCCAACCGATGCTGCTGCCAGTGATGACGGGTCGGATGAAGAAGAGGTTACGTCCATGAACTCGGACTCCGAAGCATCGCAGCACAGTGGCGAAGAAAGTGCGGATGAGGAGGACGAGGAGGAGGAGGACGTCGTTCGGAATTCAGTTTTCTTCGTTTACGAAGTACCTCTGTTGTTTGTCCGACTACCTGGGCACCTCTATCAAATGCCGGGGCGGAAGAGGTACCAACGCATGAACATGGCAGAGGTCGCTATCCACTTCTGGAAGCGAGGTGTTCCGTTCAAGACCGGAAGCGAGATGGTGGCCTATAGGAACCACGGATACATGGACGGCACGTACCCGGCGTGATGCAACGTCACCATCAATATGCCGCCATCGATTCGAATGAGATGGTGTGGCGAACAAGGTGCACAACCGGTGCTACGGTCAGAGTTCGTGCAGAGCAGAAGAGCGTCGCTCTCATGATGGAGTTGATCAGCCAGCATTCACAGCCTGGTGATATTGTTGTCGATCCATTCTCTGGCACTTTGCAACGGGAAAAGCAGCTATGAGCTTGCCTGAGCACCGTGTTTTCGTCGGCAGTGACATGGATAAATTGTGTGTGGCACGATCGCTTCCAAAGCTGTGTGCTCATGTCACGTGTAATTCTTTCAAACAACACTGACATGAGGGTCACGACAGAAGCTAAAACAGAGTGCTGAGAAGTTCTTGGCGTCCCCCTCTGTCACGATGCGTACACAGAGGGAACGCAGGATCATCGAACCCCCACCTGGCCTTCCCCTGTACCAGAGGTTCCCGAAATATATTCGGCAGTACCTCTGGCAGCTGTGCCCAGAGTCGATTGCGTCGCACGAGCACATGGAAAAACCGGTACATTATTGGCCACCTTCCCTGCGCCGCTGGTTGCAAACCGAAAACCCTCGCGTGATGCGGGCACACGATTGTGTTGCGAAAAAATTGAGCGTTCGACCATCGCTGATTAAGCATCCAAATGCAGGAAGAGGGCTCTTCGCTGAACAGACATTTAATGTTGGCGACGAAGTATGTGCATACTACGGAACTGTTGTGTACTCTGATATGAGCAAGGAGTCGATGCGGTTCGCGTACGGAGAGGGTCACATGGCGATAACGAAGGAAACATTCTTGATGTATGCCATCAAGCTGTATGCAACAGCGGAGGACGACGAAAACATCGAGCATCCAATTTGGATTGTTCCGGCTCCGTTCTGTTCGGCGCAGTCATCAACGACCCGCGGTATTTGCGAGGTGGGACACTCCGGCGGAAGACACCAGGCGGATGGCCAACAGTCGAGTTTGTCGAGAACTACAGCAGCGGTTCGACGGGGAAGAAG
>JALQPE010002370.1:0-42373 GCA_030407315.1 Asparagopsis taxiformis | reverse complement strand
GCTCCACCCACGAGGGAATGGACAATCTAGTTTTGAAAGCATGGAACGGAAGTACATTATAGTAGGTTCATAGATTGAAAGTGATAAAGGAGATGATTATATTCTCTAATTGTTTGCTAAAGTAGTTGTTGTTAAGCTATCTAGCCGTCGGAAAACTGTTCTTCCTCTTCGTCCCCAAATATTCAGGATCTCCCGGCAGAATAGGCGTTACCGGCAACTGTGGAGTTGAATAGCTCAAGACTTCTAGTTCATCGTGTGTGAGGGCTCTCCTCTTGCGAGGTGCTGCCGTCTTCATCCGCATGATTCCGAGCTGCCCTGTCTTCGGCCTACGATTTTTCTTGACCGGGATGGGAACAACTGTCTTGTGGCGAACATTGACAGGTGCCGGTTGACTTTGCCTGGCAGACCGGCGCGGAGCATTGGCGATTACTTCTTCTTCGAATCCCAACCGCCTGATGAAACCAAACGAAACATTGTCGGGAATCGGATACGACGCATTCCTAAAATACGTGTGATACCTCGTTGTCGTGTGTGACACAACTCTGTCGACATGCTCTGCCCCGGCATGTTGTACATGGCCGTGACCGATGAAGACTGAACGTGGCGGAACGATTACCTTCTTCAGCTTCATCGTCTTGGCGTACATATCTAATTCCAGCGCTTTGGAAAAGACATACTTGTGAGACCCTGGACACACCCAGATAGGGAATGGGTCATCTCCGTTGGCAATAACAAAGTAACCCGGAAGTTGATCTTTGCGGTCGCGAGGAGGAACAGGGAAATCATTGTGTGGGACCTGCCGAGGACACCCCTTTCCCGTTATCAAAAACCGTCCCCCAGATGCCGGCAAGACAAGTTTTTCTCCCGGTAAACCGCAATCCTCCACCCCTATCAGCCGGACAAGGATTCGAAGCCACACGTCCAGCAGGGCTCGCCGCGTCACAAACTTGAACCGGTCGGTATGCGTCTCGTCGTTCTCGGCATAGTCAACCAGACAGTGGCGCGTAGACGTGAAGCGAGCCCTCCCCTCATTCCGGTTCTTCTCATCTGTTTCATCGTCCCCTGTATTGACAATGGGACTCCACAGCTGCCGGTTCCCAGGGTCCTTGTGCACCTGCTCCCCTCCCACGTTCCCAAAAAGTACCGAAACAATTCCTGGTTAGGAATTTCTTCCATGAGACCCAAGTCAAATGGGAACTTGTCCGACGCATCGAGGAAGCTTACATCCGCGAAATTGTGCATCACCGTATACCCTCGCTCATTGATTTCCGTTCGGCAACTGTTGAAGTATACCAGACCAGTGCCGACTTCATACGAATCCTTCCAGTTGGTACACATTCGCGCAACCTGAGCGAAGTCCAGTCTCGAGGGTAGAAACGTCTATGTAGGCTCACACATCGCCTTGGAAGCCATCTTCCACGCTGCGAACAACATCGGATAGATGGTCTCGATCTCCAAAACAAGATGACGAGCCCGATGTTGTTCCGGAATATGCAGCCCCTCAAACACAGGGTCCATCGCCACTTGCTTCAAATACCTCACCTCTCTGCCCTCCTCATCGATTTCCACACTCTCCAATAACAACCTGAGCTCAATCGGGGGCAGACAGCCAACCCTCACCGATGCGATGACGTCCGCGGGACGCTGCGCCAGATGATGCCCTTCGGCTTCGAGTGTGCCTTCGAAATCTTCAGGAAGAGATGGCATACGGTCGTCGAACAGGAGGTCGTCTTCAGAAGCAGAGTCACGAACGATGTAACCGTCTTCATCGACTTCGACTCCTTCCGGAACAGTGAGTGTAATTGTCACTTCGCGGACCCCCTTGCTTTTGACATGGACCTCATCTGCACTGTTGTTTTCTTCCTCGTCCGAAACGTTATGGACAGATTCTTGGTTGGAGGGAGTCGCGCCAGCACCTTGGTTATCTTGGGGGACAATCTGAATGGCAGAATCGGGGGAACGGGCGGAGTCTTCGTCACCCTCATCACCGGAAGCAATGGCTCGTTGTTGATCGGTGCGTTTATCCACAACGGCCTGTTCTTCTTCCCCGGCGGATTGTTGTACCGCAACCGGCTGTTCTTCCTCGAGACGTGTGCTTCCCGTCGAGCGCAGTCGCTGTGAACGGCGGCGGATGCCATGCGAAGCAGGCTCATGTTCGACGTTTCGCTGCTTCTTGTGAGTGAGTCTCACATTGGCAGCAGAAGGGCGGCGTTTGCGTCGAGCCTTAGTCTTCTTCGTCAATGTCGGATTGAAAAACTCTTTCAAGTTCGTTTCCAAATCCTGTAAACGCGTGGTTCTCCGTCGCATGCGAACCTCACTGCTCCGGTCGTCCCCTCTATACATTGCAATGACATTGGTGAGATGCCATTGCAACTCCTTCGGCTGCTTAACCGACCCAATTGCCATCTCTGTGCTCAGAAATGACTTGCGCATAATACTCTTTGGGCGCCCATACGCAGCGTACAGAGAATTTGCTATTGCAGTCACGCGACGGACGTATGTATAGAAGTCGTTCACGTCAAAGCGTCCATCCGGACGTCCACCATGAGCAGGGTTCAAGTACTCCGAAAGACCGCGCAAGACGAAGACAGATTTTTCTTCCAGCAACTCGCGCACTATCTTGTGGTCCAGGTGCGTTATCCCAATCTCGTTGCGGCGCTCGGAATTGTTCAGCTCACGCAACACTTCGTCGAGAACAGGATGCTTCAGCGTTGCTATAGCCAAACGCGTCCACCGCCGGGCCGTGTTCGTTGAATTCATCATCCCCATGAACTGCGCCTCGAACAATGTTCGGATGACATCAGACTCACGCAAGTCGCCAGCGTTTTCCACGTTATTTGCAACAGCAATCGTACGGATGAACTGCTGGATGGACGACAAGATTCGAACCAAGGAGCGCTCCGTCAGTTGCGTCCCAGTCGTATGGTTCGACTCTGCACTCTTGTGGATGATCTCATGAGGCTGAAGATCACTGTTGTCCTTGCGGCGAAAGTAGTACACATCCAGAGGCTGATTAACCCAGCGCAAGCGGTTTGCCTCCTGTGGCAGCTTGGTTGTGTGCATACGGGTGAGGCGCGTGAAGTCATCCGCAATGCTATGCATAGCATTGAGACGATGCAGTCCGTCGATCACGGTCACGTTCGCATTGGCATGGAATTTGCCATTCTGGAACAGACGCGTGTCGGCGGACAGATGCGTGTTCTGCGACCTCAGCACCGTCACAGTGATACGCGAAGAGCTCACATACCCCACAGCCAACATATTGTTGCGCAGGTCCTCCACGTGGTCTTCTTTCACATCCCGAAGGGTCACGGCCGGTTCCACTAGCTGCCTCACCAACACAGTCGCTCCTTGTCCGACGTAATCCGACGTCACAAACTTGGGCACCGTAATTTGCGTCCCCTGCTGCTCACGAATGCTTTCCGCCACCTCCGGTTCGTCGTCCACCTCGGTTACGTCCTGCGTAGTAGCTTCGGTGACGTTGGAGCGAGCAGGGTGCTTCGTGCCTCCACTGGAGGCTCTAGCAGAGCGAGCAGGGTGCTTCGTGCCTCCACTGGAGGCTCTGACAGAGCGAGCAGGGCGCTTCGTGCCTCCCGAAACCGGGACGGAGCGTGCTGGATGCTTCGTACCCCCCGAACCAGTGATTTCGCCTGCCGGACCGGTACTGGGCATCCGTCCCGAGCTGGCCTGGTTCGTCGCTGCGTTGAAGTTTGACGCTGCAGCAGGGGTACGAATGTCGCTAGGGCCATCCTCCGCAGCGGGGCGCATCATCCGAGTATCCCAAGGGTAAACGCCGCAGCGTATGCTCCACCCATCGTCTCCGGCGGTCCCTCGGCGCCATCAAACATGTACGGGAACGGGAGGTCCAACTCTCATTTGGAGTGAAACAGAATCATACTTTTTGAGAAACAGAATAAATTTAATGGTGAACTGGAGGTTATTGTCACGCACTGTCACCCAGGTGTCACCCTGGACCTTTTATAGTAACGGGTCTTTCTCGAGTATTGTATACAATATAATACAGCTTAGTTTCAATGACAGTGTCACTGCTAATTCTAATTCTTTTAATGATATCACCTATACCTGAATGAGCAGTTGACATTCTAATAGAAATTTCGTAACAGCGTGTCCCATTTATATGATATGATGCGCGTATCAACAGACCAGCATTGCATTCTTTTCTGCAGCGGTTGAGATGGTGAAGTTCAGAAGTAATAAATTGCAAATTTAAATTTCCACCAATCCCATTGAATTGGTGGGGTTGCAATCCTGCCAAATTTAAAGTTGTTGAATGGAATAAAAGAAAGAATTGGTGTGCTGGACGCGCTTTGATTCGGCGAAAGCATGCTTCTTTGGATCCACCTTTTGGATCTCTGATTCAGTTTCCGGTAGTTTTGCAGACAGGCTCGATGTGATGCAATCCGCACGAGGTAATAATAATATGAAACACACATCAGTGGAGCACTACGTCAGGTGCACGCCTCAAAGCTACTGCGTCAGCTAGTAGTGCTAAGCGTTCCCGATCATCAGATTTTCGCGGGAGGCTTGGTGGTGTTATGCACGATATTGTTCGCGCAGTCGGACACTACACACTACATTTCTGGCACGCTTCATTGATGAACACAGCGGCATTGAATGACACGAGAATATTGAGGCACTGCCTATACTGCCAGTATAATTCGCATAACTGGCTGATACTGCACCCACAGTGTTGCGCGCGCATTGCTCTGTATTCCTGACTGTCGAGATATTGAGTTTGCTATTCACTGCTTGGAAATTGGTTGGTTAGTGCATGCTTTTGTCAACTTATTTGTTGTTATGTGCACATACCCATGCATAAGGCTGGTTTTCCAGCGAGTAGTTCATTGTGTGAACGGTTCGGAAATAGTTCTACTCCTGTGCTCCAAACCTCTGTCAGTATTTGAATAATTTGTGGATTCTACATCGACGTACCAGAGTTTGGCGTAGAGGCTGTGCAGACCACACACTTCAACATATGCGCCAATTGACGCATAGATCATGTACATCGCCATGGAATCTGTTCACATTATAACCATCCTGCGATCTAAACCTGATTTCTGAAGGTCATTTGGATTCAATACCAATCCATCTAAAGCGCCGCTGAAATGAATTCAGAATTCAGAATCCCACCGCATTAATGCGGTGGGTACTCAAACTCAACAGAGCTTCATGTGCTTCATAACTCAACCATTGCACTTTTGATCATAAATGAAATGCAGACTTGAGATTCAATTGTTGCAATTTACTGCCGTCAGACCAACGGAGCTGAATCGCGAGCGAAGAAACATGTACCGTAAACTATTCCAGTGCAGCTTTCCTCCAACATCATTCTGGTTTCACTGAAACCAGCCTGGCAGGCACGTTTAGCCATTTCATATCTGTACCTCAATGGGAGTACCACAACTGCAAGCATTTTATACTCATTCATTTGATTACAGCTTGTTTCATCGGAGCCTCATGCTGTTGGATCGAAGTAATGGCTTGGAGCTGATAAATTCTACTTGTAACATGAACTATACAGTTGCTGCTGATTTATCGGAATGTCCTACACTCATGTATACTCAAGAATACTCAAAGAGAAAGCTTTCTAGAGTAATATCATACAACTGGATTGAATACAGTTAGCTTCTCTATTGGGAGCTGATTCTCTAGTTTTGAGCACTAGTCCGCAGCTTTTAATCTGCATTTTGAGTTCGATTCGTGAATCATATGAGAATGAAAAGTCAAAGACAGTTTCACACATTCTCAAGGCTAGCTACTTAGCTGGAGATACATATGATGACAAAAGGTTTTATATGAAGCTGGGAAGGTGAAAGAATTCATATTGTTTATTCTCGAGTATAATGATCTGTGGAGTGACTGTTCCACGCTCCAGGACATGATGCGATTACTAAATCATTCCTATCCCTCGCTATCCACATTTTACTCCCGCCTTGGACTAAGTTGCAGAGGATGTTACCATTCGAAGCTCCCCTGCATCCCAGGCATAGAAACTGTCTACCATGTCTGCCAGAGTTTTTGGCTTCTCTTCAACACCAGGCATTTCATAAGGGTATGGCTTGTTTTTCATTTCTTGAATTATGCGCACTCTCCAGATGACAACTAGACATTGATCTTCTTTGGATATATCTGCAAGGTTTCTGTTGTGGAGTAAACGACGCACAGGATATTCTTCACCAGGCGCTGGGATGGCCAACTGCGCAAGCCCAACAAACTTCCCCTCCCGAAAGATCTCAACATCATTTCCGGGACGCAAACTTTCAAGTTTGTGCTCCCGAACAGCGTGTTCGACGACAGGTTTCATGGTAGCGGCATCTCCCGACTTCGTGGACTTGGAATCAATGATAGACACCTCGTTTTGCAGTACCCTTTGCTGCTTTCTCGGAGGACCATCAGTTTCCATTGTCTTCGAGCGGTCTGCAGATCTTTTCAGAGCAGCTACTTTCTTCCTGAGTCTTGCATGTGCATGCCTAAAGCATTCCGCGTCTTTCTCAACCGATAAACATGAACGCCCTGTCTCCATGCACGCCAATGCGGTCGAAAACGTTCCTCCGTAAGCGTCAAGCACCGAACCACCATCGGGACAGAAGGTCGTCATCAGCTCAATCAATAGATCTGGGTTTTTTTCTTCTACTCTCACGTTTGTCTTCTTCCCGGGATGCTTTAGCTTATTGGAAGGGACTGGAACGTTTGTAATGGCAGCAAAACGGCGCGGAAGTGGACATGGAATGCGGTGGTACGGACTGATGAAGTCTGGCTCAAACTGTTGTGGATGCGTCCCTCCTTTTCGGGCCACGATTCCATATTCAGTGATGTTTTGGGGGAAAACAGAGAGCCGATGAAACTGTATTCGTTTTGAGCACTTTGTGATGCTGTAAATGTGGCTCATAGTTTTGAATCCAGAGTCTCTGAGACAGGATATCCACTTTTGTAAGTAGCGCACCGAGGAAAAGATGAAAATGAAACCTCCGCTCTTCAAAACACGGTGAGAGAATTGGCAGAATGCAGACATTTCTTTGTCGTCCAGCTTATCATTGTAGTTTTGACCCGTTCCTGAAGCATTCGGTTCCAATCCGTATGGTGGATCAGTGAGTATCATGTCAATCTTGGCATCGTCTGACTTACGTACTCTCACATCGTACTCCTGCCAAGTCATCTGGTGACATTCAACTCCCTTTTCCTATAACATCCGATATGGTGAAATTGACTCGCATGGATCGTCGTTGTCCGCATTGATTTCTTTTCCTTTCACAGGATGAATTGTGTCCAGTCTTTCCGAAGTTTGTGTCTGCTGATTTCCCTCACAGTTGTCATTTTTTTGCGATAATACCGGCTCTCCTTCTTGGCCACATTCAGCTTCGTTTTCATCTGACATAGGAGCAGATACTAGAAAATCACCAAAGCTCGGGGCCAAGTCATTACTCGGGAAATTGGATTCTAGCACATGCTTGTCAGCCTTCTTGTCATTCTTGTCAGTGGTAGACACTAGATCCATACCACCAGGAGTTTTCTTCTTCTTCGCAGTAGTCTCTCTTCCATCCAGCTCTACTTGAGGACTATTAGGATAATCATTCCGTCCTTTTATGGGAGGATCTGTCTCACTATCCTCTGTACATTTTGAAACGCAAAACTGTGTTCGATACTTCGCTTCCTTCATTGGACCAGAAGAGGGGTACAGTTTGAAGTACAAGCTACGGAGAACGGGGAGAATTTCATTGTCGTTTCCGCTGTTTTCTTCAACATCATTGTCTAGTCTTGTCGTCCTCAACAAATTTTCACGCGTAGCCTCCATGTCAGTTGGCCAGGTGTTGCTGTCCAGAAATTTTCCGAACTTAATTGCCTCTTGGAGAGCATTAGAAGCCTTCTTGTATTGTTCAGATACGACCGTGTGTTGTACTGGTTTGTAGCGCCTCTCCTGACATATTTCTCTGACACGATAAAGAGTGTTAATTTGAATTTGTTCTCCATGTTCACCTTCGGCCTTCATAAAGATTGTGGACTGCTTCAAAGATGTTATATTGATAAACTTCCGGAAAACCCTGCAGTCTACTTTGGAAGTAATCGTCTCTCTCGTTACGGTGTAGTCCATGCGATTCTGTCCAGCTAGCTGTACCGCTGCAAGCTCAATAAGTTCCTGATTCATAATGCTTCCGATCGTATCAATTACTGGGTGAGAGAGCCTAGCTGCTGTGGCAGCAATCTGCTTCATAGTACTTTCCTTTGCGTGGCTAGCACCATCGTAAGCAGCTGCAACTTCGGCAATGGTGATCTTTTTTGCACTCTTTTCGCTCTGCAGTCGATCATACTCCTCCCGAAGCCCAGAAAGGACATCATAGAATGTTGGCTCCACATAGAAGCAATCTGAGTGCTTTTCATTCTGGGATCTTGCCAGCTGCTTCAGTGTTAATAAAGAGAAGTCTCCCTTCAACATGGTTACCGGCCACTTGAATTTTTCCCATTCAGATCTAACATCTATATTCTCATCATTCATCAATTCCACGATCGCTGTGTGGCGATGAACACCGTCTACAATGCCATACCATTCTTGGCGGGAGTTTATCTTCTCCTTGGCCTCATCAGAGCACAACCCTAGATTCTGAAAGTGGGAAGATAGATGATGGCGATGTGCTCCAGTGAGAGGCATTAAGATCGCCAGGTCTAAACCCGATGTGAATCCTGTTGCCGAAAATATGGCTTTGAGACGGTCTACTCCAGATCGCGATAAGTTTCTGATCTTTGTGAGCGGTACGCATGCATCTGGTTCTACTGTTGTGTTGACGGAATCGTTGATCACGTTGGAAAAACGTGGAGTTGATGTCTGTTTCTTGACGGCATTCTTCAACGAGGAAGACCTCGTTTCTTGAGATCTGAGATTTCTACGGCTCATCGGCACGAGGTGGATGAAGGGCGTAACAACAGATGTATTTCAGATACAAAGTTTCCTGATCTTAGTCTATTATTTTGTATACGCAAAACTAGAGTTGCTTATTAGATCTCTTTGTATCTTGAGTTCTGGCTTTCGATAGCAGATGGAAAACTTATGAAAATGGAGTTGCAGTATTCATCTGCCCCTAATTTTAGTTCTTAAACTACGCATACATCATAATTCAACTGGATTGGTACGTGAAAAGTGTACTAAACCGAATTCTGTACGCCCTTCTACGTGGGGCCGCTTCACTTCATCACGAACGAGACTTGACACTAAGATGAAACTTCGGAAGTAAAATTGATTGAATTAATAGTTTCCATCATCCAATGCGATTAGAAAGTCACCTATCTCGCTGACCTGGATGAACCCGTCAAGATGAAAAGCGTGGGGCAGAAAAAAATTGTAACGTTGCGTATACGTGGAGTCATTATTTCGAAGAACATGGAAACATGCATGGACGCAGCCAACAGAATAGGGGCCAAAATGATGACAAGTAACACTTCCCTTTGGGTCATCCTGAAAATTACAAGAGCCTGTGAGAGTGACTTCTCATCACATGCGACGTGGAGACACGAAACTTCACGTTTCAGCAGAGCTGCACACTCTTCAGTAAGGAGTTCAGATTTGAACGTTGCTTAGTATGCTTGCTCTGCGAATGAAGTCATTCGCACATTCAGTGAATAAATACTGCATAATTCTAGTTTTGTGTTCTCAAACATTGTAAAAATATCCCGATAAAGCCAATTGAAAAGTTGATACTCCCGCACAGGGAGTCACCTTTCTTAATTGGTTTCAGTTTTAAGCATTCAAGCTAACTGAATGTAAAAGAAGTAGAAGTTGTATAATATCAGTTGGGGTACCAAGTAGAGCTTCTTTGTCACAGTAGACCTCTGAAATGTACTGAATGTCATCTGAGTGCAGAGGATACACAGATCCCATAATTTTATCTACTTCTCGCGCAAAAAAGATTGACAGATGACGTATGCACAGCGAGTACGAAATTGATACAACACTGGAGCTGACAGCGATGAGAGGTCAAGCTCAACTACCAAACTAACCGTATGGGGCTGGAACGAGTCATAAATATACACATCACAATAGGATGGAGATCATCAGACACTGACGTGAGTACTGCCCCATAAAATTTGAATATCAATATCCATATACTGCACAACACGATACTCGAATTTTTTTGATAAAAATAAGTGTACTGCATGTTTCTTTGGTGAGAGTGGTGTACTGTTCATCACATTTAACGACGAATGATTCGTTGGAGGACAGGAAAACGTGTCAAGCCTCGGGACATCGCAGAAAAGAATCCCATATGAGGATTGTAAAATTGTGTTGTTTTGAAGTTTATCGAGCTTGTTCTGCTCTGAGCTATTTTAAATTATAGATATCCGACTATAGGTGCATACGTTGTCCGTGTCGTTAACCTGTAATCTACAATCCATGGAAGCGTGTACAAAAGTCATGCAGCATACTGTACCCTCTGTCAATGATCACCTTGTGGGTCTTACATCAGAAAGCAGAGCTCTTATTGTGTACCATATCTTCAGTGGTGTCATCCAACGGTCATTTTAACGTCCGTTGTTCCTGGTTTGTTGACTTACACCAAAAGAAATAATCCTTCCAAACCGATCTGTTCTAATCGAAATAGTGGCTTCTGTAGAAAGGCCTGTACCTTGAGGTACGTCTCCTCTGGAGCATCAGAAGCAGGTTGAATACGTGAATTGAAGACGAAATGGATTCTCATGAATCTGAGCTTTTCAGCTCAGAGGATTCTTCATACAGCACATCGGAAGAGTCGGAAACTTGGTCCAATCACTCATCCCTTTCGGATACTATGTCCATCAGACATAGTCAGGCAAAAATCCCATTGAATGAACGACGCAACAGAGAGAACAAAATACCATTGAATCAAAGCATTCTTGCGAGCACTCACCCAAATTTCGGAGAGATTAATCTCAAACGTCGCCCGTACCGTTCTTCGAATCGTCGTAAAGTTTCTACGCCACCACCGTCAACTCTGGGAAAAAGGCGAAAGGAAGCTGCCAATGAAATTACAAACACGGAATTCTCTTCTATCAAGTGCTGTAAGCGTAGGAGGTGCTTCAACGTAGCAGATAACTCCTTTCTCAAGCTGAAGATTGAAGATGCTTCTACTATGTCAAACCGCGAGCGTCGTATCTTCCTGGAGAACATGATTCGCTACCGACCCACGAAGAACGGACCAAGACCTTTTTTCTCTTTCGACGGCAAGTCTGTCTGCGCAACATTTCTGGATAAAGCGTTTAGGTTTTCTCGAGACCTGCAGAGTTCTGTAAAATGCACACCAGGTTTCCTTCTCAAGTGCAACAAGCGCCTGTCTTCCAAAAACCATGACCGTTCCGCTATTGGTCGTGATTCTGTAATATCTTTCCTAGAGAGGTTAGCAGAAAGGACCGGGGGAAAGATGCCTGACAGAAGCGAAGAACATTTACCATTTTTAAAGAAGTCTGAGGTATATCGGCGGTTCAAACAGGAGTACAATCTCTTACATTCGACGGAGCCACCCAGTTCTTCCTACTTCTTCCAGATTTGGAAGCGGTTTTGCCCAAGTATAAAGGTACGGAAAGTTTCGCGGTTTGCAAAATGCTACGTGTGCGAAGAGATTCGGGTTGCATTACTCCATGCATCAAAACCAGGATTCTCCACCGACTTTATTGTTGCGCGTCGAAATGCTCATATAGAAATGGTGTCACGCGAGAGATTAGAGTATCAGAAGAAGGCTGAAAAGGCTATTCTGAATCCCCAGCAGTTCTGTTCAATCTGCGTAGACGGAGCCGACTAATCTGCGTTTGGTCTCCCTCACTTTGCGGTAAGTACGAAGACAATGAGAGGTCGAGCTCTAAGGGTGAAACTTATCGGAATACTGGAACACGCAACGCAAAAGAAACTACACCTGTTCACCATGACTGAGGAGTTTCAAACAGGAGCCAACCATATCGTCGAATCTGTCCATAGATTCCTAATGGAACGGAGTCAAAATGTCCCTTTACCTCCAGTACTATTTGTACAGCTCGACAATTGTTCGAGAGAAAACAAGAACCGATACTTTCTATCCTTCCTAGAGTCTCTTGTGGCGTGGAATGTTTTTGACGAAGTGCATGCTTCTTTCCTGCCTGTAGGGCATACCCACGCGGACATAGACCAAAGCTTTAGTTGCACTTCTCGGCGCCTGCGTTCTTGCGATGCAGTGACACTATCAGAACTGCACTACGAACTACGTCAGGCATACACCCCAGCACCTATCGTCAGTCACTTGAAACACGTAGCAAACTTCTCCGCTTTGTGTAAGCGAGGAAACAACCTCTCGAAAGTCAAAAAGTTCAGCGATTATCAATACTTCAAGTTCAATCGGAGGATGGCAAGAGAAGATGTTTCAAGTCCTGCTAGTAAGACTATATGCCATGTCAAGAATACATGTGATGAAGAATGGAGCGTGCTATGTAGCGGAAAGAGTAAGATTGACTCATTCCTCAGATCTATACCTGATTTAAGGGATACTCCACCGACCGTAATTTCCTGTCCAGACGGCGCAAATGAAGTGGAACTGAGATTCCGATCCGAAGAAGGGAGAATAAATTCTTCCGCAAAGATGGATTCGCTTCGAGATATGGCATCCTGTATCTTTACTTCCAGAGAGGAGCCGTTTCATTGGGACCTATCGAGAAGCATTGAGATGAAAAGGTGGTTATCTCCCCTCACTGCGACTGCAGCTAGTGAAAATGCTCGTGATGAACACTATAACGCAGAAGATGGAAGCTTCCTTGAGCCGGCCAACGAAAGTATACATGGATACACGGCTAATTCCTTTGTTGCAGTTCGACCAGAGGATCCAACGGCGGTATGTCCGTTTTGGATTGGTAGAATATGTAGAATATTGCGCAACGGAGATGGAATCCCATCTAGTCTTGACGTTCATTGGTACGAGCAGTCTTCCAGCGGAGGTGTTTATAGATGCAAATACTCTCCTTCATATCTCAACTCACGAGATAAGAACTGCACGACCGGGAATCCGTGGAGGGATTTGATTTCGACCGAGTCTGTCTTAGTTGAGTTCGACAGCCTTACGAAACGAGGTGAACTACGAATGAACGTAGTCAAACTTCTGCGCACAGAATTCTCTCCTCTCGATACTCGATAAAATGAAATTGATAAGCTTGCTAGAATCATTTTCATCTAAACTCCAAGCCACAAACGCCGGAAATCAATAGAGTGAGTGCCGAAGCCCCCAATAGAGAAGCTAACTGTATTCAATCCAGTTGTATGATATTACTCTAGAAAGCTTTCTCTTTGAGTATTCTTGAGTATACATGAGTGTAGGACATTCCGATAAATCAGCAGCAACTGTATAGTTCATGTTACAAGTAGAATTTATCAGCTCCAAGCCATTACTTCGATCCAACAGCATGAGGCTCCGATGAAACAAGCTGTAATCAAATGAATGAGTATAAAATGCTTGCAGTTGTGGTACTCCCATTGAGGTACAGATATGAAATGGCTAAACGTGCCTGCCAGGCTGGTTTCAGTGAAACCAGAATGATGTTGGAGGAAAGCTGCACTGGAATAGTTTACGGTACATGTGTCTTCGCTCGCGATTCAGCTCCGTTGGTCTGACGGCAGTAAATTGCAACAATTGAATCTCAAGTCTGCATTTCATTTATGATCAAAAGTGCAATGGTTGAGTTATGAAGCACATGAAGCTCTGTTGAGTTTGAGTACCCACCGCATTAATGCGGTGGGATTCTGAATTCTGAATTCATTTCAGCGGCGCTTTAGATGGATTGGTATTGAATCCAAATGACCTTCAGAAATCAGGTTTAGATCGCAGGATGGTTATAATGTGAACAGATTCCATGGCGATGTACATGATCTATGCGTCAATTGGCGCATATGTTGAAGTGTGTGGTCTGCACAGCCTCTACGCCAAACTCTGGTACGTCGATGTAGAATCCACAAATTATTCAAATACTGACAGAGGTTTGGAGCACAGGAGTAGAACTATTTCCGAACCGTTCACACAATGAACTACTCGCTGGAAAACCTGCCTTATGCATGGGTATGTGCACATAACAACAAATAAGTTGACAAAAGCATGCACTAACCAACCAATTTCCAAGCAGTGAATAGCAAACTCAATATCTCGACAGTCAGGAATACAGAGCAATGCGCGCGCAACACTGTGGGTGCAGTATCAGCCAGTTATGCGAATTATACTGGCAGTATAGGCAGTGCCTCAATATTCTCGTGTCATTCAATGCCGCTGTGTTCATCAATGAAGCGTGCCAGAAATGTAGTGTGTAGTGTCCGACTGCGCGAACAATATCGTGCATAACACCACCAAGCCTCCCGCGAAAATCTGATGATCGGGAACGCTTAGCACTACTAGCTGACGCAGTAGCTTTGAGGCGTGCACCTGACGTAGTGCTCCACTGATGTGTGTTTCATATTATTATTACCTCGTGCGGATTGCATCACATCGAGCCTGTCTGCAAAACTACCGGAAACTGAATCAGAGATCCAAAAGGTGGATCCAAAGAAGCATGCTTTCGCCGAATCAAAGCGCGTCCAGCACACCAATTCTTTCTTTTATTCCATTCAACAACTTTAAATTTGGCAGGATTGCAACCCCACCAATTCAATGGGATTGGTGGAAATTTAAATTTGCAATTTATTACTTCTGAACTTCACCATCTCAACCGCTGCAGAAAAGAATGCAATGCTGGTCTGTTGATACGCGCATCATATCATATAAATGGGACACGCTGTTACGAAATTTCTATTAGAATGTCAACTGCTCATTCAGGTATAGGTGATATCATTAAAAGAATTAGAATTAGCAGTGACACTGTCATTGAAACTAAGCTGTATTATATTGTATACAATACTCGAGAAAGACCCGTTACTATAAAAGGTCCAGGGTGACACCTGGGTGACAGTGCGTGACAATAACCTCCAGTTCACCATTAAATTTATTCTGTTTCTCAAAAAGTATGATTCTGTTTCACTCCAAATGAGAGTTGTCCTTGAACTTGTCCTTAGTCGCAATGTTGCGCACGACGATGTAGTCGGCCTCGTCGGTTTCCGGCAGCTTGTGGTTGTGCAGCGTGCGCGGAAGGCCAACATCGCCACCAGCAGTGCTCACCGAAGCCGTCCCAATATGCACAGCCGCACCGTCCACGTCCGCAAACAAGTCGACATCGACGCCGCGCTTGAGTCCGCGCGACTCCGCTGACGCGCTCACTTGATCGCCGCAAACCGTTGAAAACAAACTGCTGAAATGCGTATCCGCCATGGTTGTTGAGTTGGAAAGGAAAAGAGATGGTTGACGTTGACGTATTCGAGTGATGTGGATGGTATGTTTCACGTTGAAGAATTGTCGTGAACGCCAATCGCTGGAAATAATAACACATACAACCGAAATTTTGTTAGGTACACACCTATCGTGACCGCTGGAATGCAAGAGAGGCAATCGAGATGTGAGTGTCCGTTCCGAACGGGCCCGAGTCGGGCTCTCGAAATCTGACGAGGTGGCGTGAAGCAGGCAGTGTCCTTGATGTGTAATGTGTTAAAATTACAGCTGTCAAGCTAGGCGGCTTTTGGGGCGGCTGCGAGCACCCCTTTATCCGGGGGACACCCTGATTTGAATTAAAATTTGGGCTATTCTCAAAAACATGCACATGTGAACATGTTTTTGAGATGGGGGTGTGCCGTACGGCACAATCGACCGCCGAAATCGATGTTTTTTGTATTTTTTCTGCCCGAAATTGTAGAATTTCTGGTCTGGCCAACAATGCATCTGAGCTGGACATTCCCACGTCCAGTGGCCGTCCGGATGTCGCTCACCTGGTAAGTGTGATGCACGTGTGACAACCTATGTGACTGGCGGCCGTGTAGTACAACAGTTAAAGGCAGGGAATCACAATCTTTTAAAAACATTTCTCTACCACGTATCCATCACAACTTATTACCGACACCGGTTACGGGTTTCAAGACCTTTCCAGTGCTGTGCACACGTATACTCTGTTCCGTTCGATATCAACCAGTGTTCCTCACGAAAGAGTGCAAACGTCACGAGATACGTCGTCAAATTTGACTGTCTCGCCGAGCGGTCGCCATCTTGTACCGAATTTTCCACTCATTCCATTATGACGAATAAGCGCAGGCGCAACAGCAATCCAATCGTTGACGATGCAACCGTGCCAATTCTGCGCGAACCCGCTAGCCCTTGGGAGGATTCTAGTGACATGGGTACACGTCGAAACGTAGGTCGCGCCGCCCGCGAAACTACTCTCGCTGGCAAAGACTTCCTCCGCCTCTTGCTGGATTTATTCGCCCACCCAAGTTTCCCAGACTTGACGGACAAGCCGGGAGGTTTCACATACGCGGACCTTGGCGCTTGGGTTGCGCAGGGCACGGAAGAACAATTTGATGCGCTGCAAGGTCGACTCAGCATGTCCTTCAGCGGTCGTTCGAAGAATGCTGGAGTCGAGGCGGATGTTGCCGAAATCGTCATGGCAGAGATGAACGTTGAGCGAGCCAAGCAGATTGTTCGTCTGGCATTACCCATTGCCGAGTTTTCAAGACAGGATGAGCGTATCGGGCAATGGGTTGAGCACTGCACCCTTTCTGGGATCGTGCCGCAGACCTTCCTTATTGGATGTAACATGCTTCCTTCGCCACTACAGGCGCCGCAGCGCGGGGAACCAAGCGCCTTCGTTCCTGCTCCACCGGAGACGTTCGAGGTATTGATGTATTTCCAAGCGTTGTCTATCATCCGAAATCACAACAAGAACCTGCCGCGTCGCCGAATAGGCGATGCGGCCGAAGAGGGGAACGAAGTCCCACGCGTCCCAGCCCATCGGAAAAGCACTAATCGAGCTTGTTACGTGGTTCAAGTTTTATACCATGCTTGGACCGATGTGGCCTTCGCCGCAAAGTTTTCCAGCCTCGAAGAGTTGATGGCGCCGTACATCATTTTCGACAGCAGTGAGCATTGGTTTGACGTGCTCGATGAAGGTCTATTCGCACCGATGGAGCAGAACCTAGATCTCTACCACGAAAAAGCTCCCCTATCTCATCCTGATGGATATGGTGGAAAAGTAGAGACAAGAACCAGTGCGCAGCACAGTGCATTTAGGGACCTTGTGAGGAAGTTCTTCGACCGGTTGCAGTTTCTTATCGTCAACCCGGACCTGTACACCTGGCCGGAGTCCGACCGCTGGGGGGCGCTGGAAATATACTTGGCAAGCGGAAATCCGGACAAGCTGCCAGCGTACTTTGACACCCTCGACGAAGACGTTATGGCTGTCCTCCGCCCGGCACCACAAGTCGCGGACGCAGAAAAGGTCCCCAAGCCGGTTGATGACACTCCCACTCGTCGCAACACAGGAGGGAGAGGTTTGGTTCCGTCGACAAGACACACAACCAGGCTTCAAATTGGACCTGGGAGGACCAGTCTTACTGCCCAAGGGCCGTCTCCCCCGTCTCCGTCACCCCATGCGACAGAAGAGCAGGAAAGTGAAGGGCAGGCTCTCGCAAAGGACTTTCTTTCGAAAATGAGTCAGTATTGCCGGGTGTACGACGTCCCTTTCGAAGATTTGGTCAGTGCCGAAGAGAGCCGAGAACACGTGCCCATCACGGGCAACGTTCAGCTCATTCTGACTGATCCGCCCTACAATGTTCGTCGTAAGAGGAACGATTCCAACTCTTCGTACGACAGGCTAACTGCAGAAGATATGCAGGCTAGCATCGAAGTGTTTGACGAGCTGTTGCGCCCCGGTGGCCACGGCATCGTGTTCTGCTCCGTTTTGCAGTTCTACGAATGGTTCCATTACTTGGAAACGTACAAAGGACCGCAGTCAGAAGGCCCAACCGATGCTGCTGCCAGTGATGACGGGTCGGATGAAGAAGAGGTTACGTCCATGAACTCGGACTCCGAAGCATCGCAGCACAGTGGCGAAGAAAGTGCGGATGAGGAGGACGAGGAGGAGGAGGACGTCGTTCGGAATTCAGTTTTCTTCGTTTACGAAGTACCTCTGTTGTTTGTCCGACTACCTGGGCACCTCTATCAAATGCCGGGGCGGAAGAGGTACCAACGCATGAACATGGCAGAGGTCGCTATCCACTTCTGGAAGCGAGGTGTTCCGTTCAAGACCGGAAGCGAGATGGTGGCCTATAGGAACCACGGATACATGGACGGCACGTACCCGGCGTGATGCAACGTCACCATCAATATGCCCGCCATCGATTCGAATGAGATGGTGTGGCGAACAAGGTGCACAACCGGTGCTACGGTCAGAGTTCGTGCAGAGCAGAAGAGCGTCGCTCTCATGATGGAGTTGATCAGCCAGCATTCACAGCCTGGTGATATTGTTGTCGATCCATTCTCTGGCACTTTTGCAACGGGAAAAGCAGCTATGAGCTTGCCTGAGCACCGTGTTTTCGTCGGCAGTGACATGGATAAATTGTGTGTGGCACGATCGCTTCCAAAGCTGTGTGCTCTCATGTCACGTGTAATTCTTTCAAACAACACTGACATGAGGGTCACGACAGAAGCTAAACAGAGTGCTGAGAAGTTCTTGGCGTCCCCCTCTGTCACGATGCGTACACAGAGGGAACGCAGGATCATCGAACCCCCACCTGGCCTTCCCCTGTACCAGAGGTTCCCGAAATATATTCGGCAGTACCTCTGGCAGCTGTGCCCAGAGTCGATTGCGTCGCACGAGCACATGGAAAAACCGGTACATTATTGGCCACCTTCCCTGCGCCGCTGGTTGCAAACCGAAAACCCTCGCGTGATGCGGGCACACGATGTGTGTTGCGAAAAATTGAGCGTTCGACCATCGCTGATTAAGCATCCAAATGCAGGAAGAGGGCTCTTCGCTGAACAGACATTTAATGTTGGCGACGAAGTATGTGCATACTACGGAACTGTTGTGTACTCTGATATGAGCAAGGAGTCGATGCGGTTCGCGTACGGAGAGGGTCACATGGCGATAACGAAGGAAACATTCTTGATGTATGCCATCAAGCTGTATGCAACAGCGGAGGACGACGAAAACATCGAGCATCCAATTTGGATTGTTCCGGCTCCGTTCTGTTCGGCGCAGTTCATCAACGACCCGCGGTATTTGCGAGGTGAGGACACTCCGGCGGAAGACACCAGGCGGATGGCCAACGTCGAGTTTGTCGAGAACTACAGCAGCGGTTCGACGGGGAAGAAGCTCAAGGCGAAGGACCTAGAAAATCCGGAGATCATCGTAGTACGTGCAATCCGCGATATCCGTCCAGGGCAGGAGCTCTACGTTCATTATGGGACAGCGTTTAGAGCATGGAATTAGGGTCACGAAAGATGTTTTCATTTCGACTACAAATAAAGCTACGTTCCAGAGTTGAAGTATATCATATAATGCAGCCTGTCCAGCCACCATTACTCCAGAGTGAAACCTATTCAGCAGTACTCGCCTGTCAAAAACCAATCGTTCAAAATCCAGTTGCACTTCATCCGAGCAGTGAACCTGACTGCTTGGTTGCTGTTATGCGTGCCGATGCAAAATACACGACCAAGTTGAAATGGACGCCCGGTGGATGTCCAGCTCAGTTGCATTGCTGTCCAGCCCAGAAATTCTACAATTTAGGGCAGAAAAAAATCTTGCAAAAAACATCGATTTCGGCAGGTCGATTGTGCCGTACGGCACACCCCCATCTCAAAAACATGTTCACATGTGCATGTTTTTGGGAATAGCCCAAATTTTAATTCAAATCAGGACGTCTTCCGGACATAGGGGTGCTCGCGGCCTAGCTCGACAGCTGTAATTGTACCTCATTAAATACTGTTGATGACTGCCTACCGTATACAATCTGGACTGTTGGCGTATTCTCCGGTACTTGACCTGACCTGAACGTTCATCGCAGACCGTTGTGGTTACCGACACTATACAGCAATCTTTTTTGTATCTCGTGCAACTCAATCCTTCCATCGCTTCCGGGAAGGCTTCATTATGCCGCCGCGTATTGCGAAGAAAGCTCCAAAGCCTCCGGGCCTCCAGAAAAACCGGTCAGCAGCTGCTGTATCGAGTGCCCGACAATCCCGCGCGAAGAAGCGGTCTGGGTCTACCGGCAGCATTGAACCACGGTCCGGTAGTTGCAAGACGGAACGGCGCAGAACTGGGGATCCGCAGCGAGAAAGTGAGGAAGGAGGAACGGCGCGGAGAGAGATGGGGCTTGACCGAGGCAAGCGTGCTCGCAGGGACAGTGAACATCATGATGATGACATGATAGTGGCTCAAAACATGTTGGAATTGCGGCAGAGTGCTATGGCAAAGGTAGTTCCTCCCGGGTTGGCAGATGCGGAGGTGCTGCAGACGGAGTCCCAGCCGGGGTTCCCGAGACACTGGAGGCTGTGACCCCCACTGCGCCAACTATGCCGAGTACATCAGCCCCAGCAGGTAATGCAGTCAGGGACCCGAGGATAGCGGCAAGGGATGTTGTTTCTGAGCAACGTTCACAGGATGCCAACTATCATCGGCGGTCAGGTGGTACTGAGGGGAGAGAGCAGCCGGAGTGCGGGCCTCGTCACAACAGACTGTCATTGGTGCCAAATATGCGCGTAACGCCCCCGCGACGTCAGGCTATTGCCGATGGAGGACATTATATTCCCGATAGCGTGCGAGATGGGGGGACGGTGAGGGCAGAGAGGTTGCATCCGCGGGAATCCATCGATTTAATGGCGAGTCGCATCAATGCGCAGAAGAAGAAGATCGCGGAGCTGGAAAAAAAGTTTTTAGTCAGGACATAGCAAACAAGGCGCTCACCACGGAGATGGTTTGGAGGCTAAGGTGAAGACTCTGCAGGCGGAAAATGCCAGCCTTACTGCAATTGCGAGAACAGGTAGAATCAGTGATCACGGTGGCGGTAAGTCGAAAATACAGAAAGCCATTCCTGTGAAATACCTTGGAGTTCTTAGGGCGGTTGAGGAAAACCTGACAAAGTGGTGCAAGAACGAGACTATGGAGCTGGACCCTATAGCGGAACAAACGCAGAGACGTTGGACTGGACGTACCATCGAGGTAGAGCCGGTAGAAGGGACACTTTGGAGCGAAAACGGTGTAGGATATATTGCTACCCCTCCGGGCTATATTATCAAGAATCTGCAGTGGTATACACCTTCGTACAGAGACGAGAGTGATCTGCTGAATGAGTTGGTGCGACACGTACTGCGTCAAAGTCCGTGGTGTGATGTGTTTTCCGATGAGGAGCAGCGTGTGTGCTGTCAAGAGGCTGTGGCGGGGAGCAAGGAATTGAAAGTGAAGGTGACGCAGAAACTGCCCGACGTGATGAGTGCACGGAAGCGTAATGCGAGGGACAGATTGTTCGGTTCGCTGGGGTACACGAAATTAATGTCTAGATGCACGATGCTGACGACGCGAGCTGGATGGACGAGCGAGAGGATCAAAAGCGCGAAGCGTCTGAGAAGCTTTTGAAACGGGAAAGCAACGGTGATTTGGATATGGGGAGGTGGCGAACGGCACCATTCTCAGAGCTGCGATACAGCAAAGGCTTGGTTCCTGACAACTTCGGAATGGAAGTGAATGGTGATGTATGGTTTAACAACCGAGTAGCTGTGAATGTACTGGACATCTTCAGGGGGTATTCGATACGACCAGAACAAGTAATGGACATAGAGACGAGCATACTAACGCTGGCGCGCCTGGATGCTTGGCTAGTGACTACTGTGGAGTGTTTGGATGAACCGAAGGGGAAAGGAGATGCACGGCAGAAGGAGTTTACAAGGAGGTACAGTCAATATGTGGGGGTAGCTTTTCAGCAATTAGTTGGTATGGTGGTGTACTGCATGTCTTGTCTCCAAGGCTCGCAAGCAAGGGAAGAAACGGACGTTGTCGAGAGCGAACAGCAGACTAGTGCACAGTCACGGCATGTGTTTGCAAGCCGTACTGTGACGAGAGAGGCTGTTGAAGTGTGGCAAAGCGGAGAGGGGTCTGGAATTGTTCATGTCGTTGATGATGTAAACCGTTGCTCATCACTTGTTCTAGTGTCCGAGGATTGGATTCAATTGCATATTACGTCAATCCTCGGTGCTGTAATGGATTTTGTGATTGCGCAAGGACTAATTGGCGCAGAACTTTTCGTCGTTGACCCATATGCTGGACACCTGAGTGCAAACCTGAATGTCGAAATCAATGCCCACAGTATGGGGGCATGGAGCGGCGCCATGCAGCCAGTGCTGATAACAGTTGTGGCGTAATGGAGGATGATTGAAATTAGTGCAGTAAATGTGACGTTGACTAGAAGGCTTATCATGTAGTACATTATCAATAGAGTGCTGCGATTTAGATTTATTCTTCTTCATTATCATCTGTGAACTGGTAATCAGTGTTGGTGTAGAAGCGGTTGAGATAGAAACGGTGGTCCGACCAGTGCATTTGTTTCGTAAATGGCTTGACTGGAAAGTTACTTCGTACGATGTGCACGGTGCCAGATATAGTAGATGCAGGAATGAGGTCAAACCAAGGACCACCTGCACTGTGGGATGCAGTGTCATTGCTGTCAACGGATCCGTTGTCCGGGTCCCATGTGGACCACTTTAAACAAATGCACCCAAGTGATTTTTCCACAGCGGTTTTTGGGGCAAAGCAGGTCATATACTGAACGAAAGCGAGTTCTACAGGTTGAAACAGGTTTGGAGACTGCAGGTGTAGGACCTTAGCCTTGTAGATGGATTATACCTCCGAGGAGGATTAGAGGATAGGGATAAGGCTTCGAACTCACGAGTGAGAGCGCCGATTCCACGAGGTTG
Source organism: Asparagopsis taxiformis (assembly GCA_030407315.1). Lineage (NCBI taxonomy): Eukaryota > Rhodophyta > Florideophyceae > Bonnemaisoniales > Bonnemaisoniaceae > Asparagopsis > Asparagopsis taxiformis. The sequence goes on along the minus strand of JALQPE010002370.1, from coordinate 19,559 downwards.
ACGCCTCGTGCGATCCTAGTAGCCCGAGGGCTGTGTCGGGTGGATCGATCCCTCGGAGCCGGACACCTGTCTCCCAACCGGTAGCGGGTGGTAGAGCGGAGTCCGGGACGGCTGGATCTAACCTGCTGGAGGGATCTATCGGCCGTGGCCGTCCTCAACCCACTCAAGGGTTAACTAGGCACTTAGCGCGATGGATCCCCGCGGGGATTGTGGTCGCCTCCACGCGTGGTTTTCACACGACGTATTCCGCAACTGTGATACCACTGACGGCAGCGGTCGGGACCGTTTGAAAAGCCTGCGGGCGTTGGCTTCGGTTGACCGGCTGGGGGTGCCAACCGACAGCACTCCCAGTCGGCAGCCTTGTCCCGGGGGGCGGACGGCCCTCCCGGTCGCCTAGCGGCGTTAAAAGAAGCGGGAAGGTTCTCCACTACCGTGGAGACGAATGCCCTAGGGCAATCCACGTGCACCCCCGCGGAGGAGGCTCGCGGCGGGCAATTGGGTAAATGTGCGAGCGATCCCCAATGGAGATCGAAACGGAGCAGCGGGTATCCGGTAAGGGAATTGCCGCCGCCGTTTAGTTGTAGTAAACGACCACGGTCGAAAGATTTGGAACCGAGACGATCTACCTTTATTGTAGCTTAGTGGTCAATCCGTTGACCGAAATGGTCAACGAGAATGCCGGGACCGGACCAGGACCAATGGTCCCGGTCCGGCGTCCAATGGACCTTGTGGGGTTTATGCGGCCCAGGGGCCACAGAGTAAGCTGCTACGTTGCTACGTGTAACTAATAGAAACGGCTAGCGTAACATACACGTGCACAACTGTAACGGAGAATCCTCCCGCTCGCGCACGTGTGTGACTAATCGCGCCTATATCGCTACACGTTGCCGCTCGCCGAAGGGTCCCGCACAAGCAATGTGGCCCGGTGCCAATGCAAGGCGCACGCGCCCATTCGCCCTTGGGCGACAATTGCCTTGCCACGTCACGGGCCATTGTCCCAACGCGGCTCTTCGCGGCTGATTCCCTATGAGCACCCACTCACGCTCTCGAGCGTACCGCTTAAGCGACTTCCTGGCGACCATTCCAGACGCCTGGAATTGTCCCTCCCGCGACCGCTCGCAGCGCAATACGGGACGAGTCCCACAGCAGGGTACCAGTGCCAGGACGCGCCTACCCATATGGTTCTGTAGTCATCGCAGTCCCGGAGATGACGACAAAGGAGTACTGCGATCTCTTTGCGGGCCGAATGATGAAGTTGCAAAGACGCGCTGCTGCTTGTGCCTCGACACGTTTGTGGGGCGAAGCATGCCACTGTGCGGGTCAAAGTCGTCGGCATCTGGGACGTACCCTCCCATGACGTAGGCGGACTTTACCGCGGTGACGGAATGTCCATGTCATGTATTGGAGGGCCTTCTGCCGTGGCGCGCAGTCTAGCGAGGGTGAGGAACGCTTGTGCAGCTGTGTCACCGAGTTGCTGGAATAGCGTATGGTGCCAGACGGGAACGAGGAGTTGTGCAGAGGCAAAAGAGTGGCAGGATCGGGCTGTCCGTCGATATCTGCAACGAGGAGGGTTGCATCGGGCAGCAGGGAGGCAAAGTCGTGCAGTGCAACGGTGAATCCGTCGCGAACGAGTACTGCACCGTCTGCACCGTCTGTAGGCGATATCATGCGTTTCCCAATGTGTTGGATGGGGTGTGACCAGTTGGAGTGGCCAAGGAGAATTCCATGTGGCGAATAGTCTCTTCCATGGCTGTGGAGCGCCTTCGAGAGGTTTTCCTATACTCTGTTTGAACAGAAGATGCGAGTGTTCGTAGGGGCCTGCATCAATGTGTTCCAGGGCGCCATATCTCTGCAAGTCACCGGGAAGATGGTCTAGAAGATGGAACTTGAAAGTTTGAGACCTGTGGTGTGGAATGGGCCGAGGGTGGAGAGCATTGATTGTTTGAAATAGGAAATGGAGTTTTGGAGGCTTTCTAGTTCGGCGGCAGTCCAGTGCTTGATGCGACCGCGTTTCATGACCCATGCGACGAGGTCAGAGTATTGCGTGCAGATGGAAGTGAGGGGGGCTGGTCTCTACTTCGTCACAGCATGTGTCAATGAATGCTGCGATGAAAGGGAACACCATGTCGACATGGTGATAGTCTTTGGCTGCGAGCATGCCGCGTATGCCGTCCTCCGTGAAGGAGGCCGTTCAAATTGGTGCCCTCTCACCCTTGGAGAAGTCGACATGAAGACCGGTGATGTAGTAGTCGCGTTCGATAGCGGACAGAATGCTGTTTGAGCCGGCGAGGATGGATTTTTTCACCTTCTTGAAGGTGCGAGGTGTGTCCCGGAATGGGAGGCAGTGGTGGTGGAGAGGTCTGGGGAGCTGAGGCGGTGGACAATGCACTGTTTGATGAGCTTGGAGATGCCGAGGTGGAGATTGTGCAGAGGCTCGAAGGAGAAATGTTGTAGGGGTCTAGGGGACTGTTGGTGGGTAAAAGAGCGGTCGATTCGAGGACAGAGTGTTGTTCGAGGAGGGAGAGAGCTTCGAGCGGAGCAGTTGTATGCTCCTGAGCGCTCTCTTGGCGTGCAGAGCGTGTATCATCGAGGGAGCGGGGCTGGTGTGGCGCGCTGGATTCAAGTTGAGTGACGGGGATGTAGCAGCGGTGGAGGGATGTGTGGTGGTAGTGCTGTTGCGAGTGCATGACAGCTCTTTGGCCTCTGGAAAGTCGCAGCAATAATTGGCTAGGATGGAAAGCATTGGCGGGCAGTTGCAGTGGAGTCTGTGCAGGGGACCCGGAAGAGAACGCGGGGATAGGGACGAAACACTTTTTCGAGTGCTTTTATGAAGAATATCAATTTTGCGAGCGCGACTAGCAGAACTAGAGGTTGTCGGCATTCATCACCGAACAAGGCGTTGGACGAAGGGTTCACAATGTACGGAAGATACCCGACGATGGTGAGGCCGGTACGGATGCAGTGGCGACGGAGGGGGCGGAGAAGTTGAGCAGTGTGACGTGTATGGGGTATGCGACGATTGCGGAGCTCTTGAGGCTTGTGCTGCTCTTGTCGGAGTCCACTGGAGGAGGCCGGCAAAGGAGGAAGGTTTGGGATCAGTTTCCTCTGCCCATACGACCTGTGGATCTTCCGAGAGCTGCACGCGCTGTCTAGTAACCTGGTGCAGCGTTTTCGCGAATTCTGTGTGTAGGGGATGAGAAAATATTGCGGTGCCGTCGGGGCGGTCTGTAGGGAGGGTGGAAGAGAGTATTTTGGTCGTTAGCCAGTGCTAACTGCCTGCGGAGCATGTCGACTGGGTCGCGGAGGTACAGCTGTGCCGAGTACTTACCAGTTTTGTCTGGAATGATGTGGCTCTTGTAACCTTCGGTGCGGAAATGTGTTTCGACCATGGAAGCGGTAACGTGGCGACATTCTTCTACGGTGCGAACGGCGCTGTTGAACTTTTCTAGGGAGAATGCGGGGTCTTGTAGGATGGTGATTACTTCGCTCACGCGGCCAGCGCCGGCCTTGTACTCGAGGGTTGTGAGACTGGCGGCGAGGATTGCACGAGGAGGTCTGCGCGGGAGGGGGTTGAGGTTGGTGGCAGTGGAGCGTCACAGGGTGAGTCGCTGGAGGAAGCACGACCAGATTCTGGGTGGGGGAGCTGGGTTGCCGGGGAATCATGGTCGCCGTTTCGAGCAGGGCTCATGGGTGACGGCAGGACACGAGCGTTGTTGAAATGTTGGGGAGAGGGTTGAAACGGTAGCGACATGTTCGCTCATGCAGCGCGAGCGCATAACCATCTACGCAGTAGTAGAAGCACCTTCATACTTGCATTCCATGTCGAGTTTTGACGCAAAAGGGAGGATTGCGAGCTGAACAGGGGAGACTGTGCCGTCCAGATGCGACCAATTTTATTTTTGTGGTGCTTTCGAGACTTGGAATGTAACGTGTTCGTAGTTTTGTGGGTAGTAGTTTTGTGCTCACTCCAGCTGACATCCCAACGGTGGAATTTAACCAAGAGTTCAATCATTTCCAACTGTTACATCACATTGCGTGCTGGCAACGTGTGCATGGAAGGACGAACGACTGCCTGGGACATGAATTTTCAATTAATTCATTTGTAATAATAAACTTTTTTATTTCCGAACTTCGTGGAATCTGAATGTGCTTTACAGCGGATATGCCACGGATCATGTAAGGAAAGCAAATGGATTCTCATAATATGATTATATGTTTATATTCGTTGTTCTCGATCCGGATCTCATTGTTCGGGGATTCAGAGACCGTGGCTTGGGCCATACTCAATCTCTCTGCCGGCGATGATTTCGAGTATGCACAGCAAGACTTAAGCGGACGCAGAAAGCTGTCCGGTCGACGCCGCAGGTTCCACTCCGCCCTCATCACCGACTGAGATTCTTTGACCGCCTTTGCTTTGTACGTGCGCGAATCTTGATCAAGATTCGCGCACGTACCTTCGTTCCATCCTCTACCCTCGTTGGTATGCATTGAGGGAAGCGTGGGGTTTGGGTCTGACTATTTCCGTTGATGCGATATTTTTCATGGAAGCCTGTTGACGCATGGTGTGTATTGAGCGGAGGATGGAAGAGAGGTACGTGAAGTTTTGAAAGTATGCTGTGAGGGAAGGTTGGTTTTGAGTCTGACTGTTGTAGTTGATTCCGATGTTGTGTAGATGATGCAGGAATGTTGATGACGGAAGGTAAGTTTCATTGAGTGCCAAGATGTGCTTTGCGAAGATATGGACTGCTGACTATGATTATTATTCATTGCAAGGTTTTTGGATCATGGTTTGTATTGTGTGTAGGATGGATGAGAGGTACATTTGCGAGTTCTCAGGGTATGTAGCGAGGGAAACGTTGGTTTTCAATCTGACTGTTGCGATTGATCCGATGTTCCGTAGGTGATGGAGGAATAGTAATGACGGAAGGTAAGTCACATTGGGCGCCCAGACCGGTTGTGCGAAGATGCGGAATGCTGACTACTTTTCTTGGCTACACGATTACGTGATTTATGGTTTTTATTGTGTGCAGGATGGAACAGGTAGGTAAGTGTGCGAGTTTTGAAAGTAAGCAGCGAGGGAAGGTTGGTTTTGGGTCTGATGTTGTGGTTGATTCCGATGTTTGTAGATGGTGCAGGAATGTTGATGACAGAAGGTAAGTTTCACTGAGCACCAAGACTTGTTTGCGAAGATATGGACTGCTGACTTTGATTATTCATTGCAAGGTTTTTGGATCATGGTTTGTATTTTGTGTAGGATGGATGATTCACTCATCCTCTCGGAGAGGTAAGTAAGGGAGTTTCTAGGATATCTGTCGTGGTAAGCGTTGCTTTTGAATCTGACTGTTGGGGTTGATGTTTTGTATGTGATGCAGGAGTGGTGAAGCAGGAACGGCAGGACTGAAGGAGAGTGAAGAAGGGATGTAGGAAGATGGGGAATGAAGCTGTGAGGTGTTTCTGGTATGTGTATATTTTCGGGCATACGATAGAAGTGAGAGTGGTTTCAAGTGGTGTAAGATTTTGCTGACCATGTTCATGTTTGATGTCTGATGATTTAATGGGCTGGGGTGGTGTCGAGGAAAGCGGGGATGGAATTGGGAAGGAGCGGATTTTTGTAATCTAGGTCGTGAGGGTTCTTGAAGTATGTGCGGATGGTGGTGCATGGCGTTCGGATGGTAGGGAGAACGCGATATTGAGGGAGATCGGTGATCGACGATATGCTGACAGGTATTTTGTATTCTGGCTGGATACGTATTTCGTATTCTGGCTGGATACATATTCCGTATTCTGGCTGGATACGTATTTCCTATTCTAACCGGGTATTTATTTCCTATTCTGACCAGATATGTATTCCCTATTCTAGAGAGACGTATTGTATACGAGCAGTTTCCTAAATGAGAGAATAAAATACGGTCCGATATGGGCCCTGAATTTACCATCCGCTGTAATTTCTTCCCTCCCGGTTTTCGCTGATATATTGTATACTGGATGTCGGGTCCTAGTATTCCGCCAAACGTACTAGAGAAAGTGGATGTCGGGTCCTAGTATTCCGCCAAACGTACTAGAGAAAGTGGATGTCGGGCCCTAGTATTCCGCCATATGTACTAGAGAAAGTGGACGTCCGCATCCAAAAAATTTTTATTTTTTTTGGACGCGGACGTTCATTTGTTCTAGTAAATCTCGGGGCCGACTAGGACCCGTACTAGAGAGACTGGACGTCCGCGTCCACTTCCGAAAACACAGACGAGGGTGGACGTCCCGGCCACTCGTTGTGCCTTCGCCTCTCGTTCGTGCGGCTCGTCGCCTTCGTTTGTTGCATCGTGCAACGTCGCGCACGCGTGCGCTTAACCCGACGCTCGTGTGCGTTTTCGGGGGCCGTCGTGGCCTTTCACGTTGTTGCTCGTCGCACGCGTGCGAAGTATCGAGAGACGCTCTCTTCAGATACGCTCCGGCGGGGCTCCCACGTAGGGTTACGATACCCGACCCACTTCACGAGGAAGTCTAGGGTGCCGTCATCGTTTACGCGATGGTTGAGTAGGTCGTCTACTACATACGCCGGACCGTCGCGGTTCTTGTCGAGGTCTTCCTCGGTGGCATCGTATGGCTCCGGCGGGGGCGCGTTCGCCGGAGTTGGCGCGTACGCAACGCGGTCCGAGTTGACACGTTCAACTACGTCTCCTCGTTGGATGACGAACGTACGTACGTCGTTACGTAGTAAGCGGAACGGTCCCAACGCGTGGTTGCCGAGCTTCGTGCCCTTCGTGGTCCCGTCCGTCGGTTCGATGAATACGTATTCTCCCGCGCGGATGTTTCGATTCGAGACACGGACTCGTTTGTCGAAGTTTCGTTTATAACGTGCCTGCGCGGCCTTCAGCGTTCGATACGCGTTATCCATCGTTTTGGCGAGCTCACGAACGTAAGTGGCTCGCCCCTCCCCCGTCGGGTAGTTCGCGGTTCGTTACCGACGTGTGTAGCGCCAACGGTGGCGGTGGATTCGTGAGAATCAAATCGAAGGGCGTCGTGCCCGTGCTCGAATGCACATGCGTGTTGTACGCAAACGTTAACGCCGATGCGTATCGATCCCAGTCGTTCTGGTTTTCGTTCACGTAATTGCGCAGCATCGCCAGGATCGTCCTGTTGTAGCGCTCCACCTGCCCGTTCGTTTGGGGGTGGTACGTCGACGTAAAGACGTTCGTTACGCCAATTTCGTTGCAGACGCGCTGGAAAAACTTAGCAGCGAACTGCTTTCCGTTATCGCTTATGAGCGTCCGTGGGGGTCCATACGAGAAGACCCACGCGTTGACGAACGCGCTCGCCACGTTGGCGGAATCGATATTTCGTAGGGGTACGACTCTAGTCAGCTTCGTGAAGCGGTCCGTTATAACGAGAATAAATCGGTTACCACGCGTGGTCTTCGTCAGCGGACCTAGTATGTCGATACATAGGTCTCGCAGCGGCTCCGTAGCCGGGAATAAACGTAACGGGTTCGTCCGTTTGCGAAGCTTCACGCGGTTCTTCGCACATCCAACGCAGCTTCGTACCGTTGCGTGGATGTCGGCGGCCATCGCGGGCCAGTAGTACGTCCTCCGTAGGGTGTAGTACATACGTGTTTGTCCGGGATGTCCAGCGAGGACGTGATGGTGCGTTAACTCCAGCAGCCGCGGCCGTAACGAAGCCGGCACAACGATTTGTGTACGTTCCTCGTCGTGAGGGTTCCGGCGTCGGAGTAAGCCATCGTGGCCTTCGAAGAATGCAGCGTCCTGCGTTTCGGACTGTCGTGTCAGTATCGTTTGACAGAACGCGTCCTCCCGTTGAGCTTCGATAAGCTCGTCCCTCGTAATGGGAAGCTGAACGTCAGCTGGTGGCACGCGTGCCGAATCGTCTTCAGCAGCGCGCTGTTCGTCGAGGAAATCCGGTTCCTCGTCAAGAACGTCATCGAGCGACGCGTCGCGGTTGAACTCGAGGCCATCGTGGCCAGCCGTCGTGGCTGGTGTCTGTTCGTCACGAGTCTCGTTCGACGGGTCGTCGTGACCCCCGGCATTCGTTGCCTTTTTACGTACGGACGTCGTTCGTCCTTGCCCATTTCGTGTGGGTTGTCGACGACTGCGAGTCGTCACGAGGACCGCGTCCCCGTACGATGGTACGTCATCGTCGACGGGTCGACCGTCGTCATACGTAGATATCACACGTGATAAAGCGTCAGGTACCTGGTGCACGCGCCCAGGCCTGTACGTAACTTCGAAATCGAATTCGGCAACGCGTAGCCTCCATCGTAGTAGTCGTCCGGACGCGTCCGTCAACGTCATCAGCCAACGTAAGGCTTCGTGGTCCGTACGTACGGTAACCGCTGACCCTCTACGTAGGGTCGGAGCGACGTTATCGCCCAGACGACGGAGTACACTCGCGCTCGGTCGCCGAGTAACCACGTTCGGTTTCGTTAAGGGTCTTCGACCAGTACCCAATCGGCACCCATTCGTTGGGCTTATCTTCGTTTTGCTGCTGGAGCAACGTAGCTCCCAGCTGATACGCCGACGCGTCGGTATCGATCATGAACGGACGTCCCGCCTTCGGAAGGTGCAATACTGGTGGCGACACCAGTATTGTCTTCAACGTTTCGAACGCATTCGTTTGCGCGTCCGTTGGGTTCGTCCAATCGGGGGAAGCGTCCTTCTTCAACATCGTGTTGAGTGGCCGAGCGATCTCGGCATACGCCTTTACGAAACGGCGGTAAACGTTGGCCGCGCCCAAAAACGATCGACATTGCGTCTTGTCTCGCGGGAACGTAGCCGTACGAAAGGCTTCCTTGTTCCGTGCTGCGACGTGCAGCTTCCCTGGGGTAATCACATGCCCCAGGTAGTCAACTCGTGGTTGAAAGAACGAGCACTTCGTGAGCTTTAACGTTACTCCTGCTGCGCGTAGCAGGGAAAGCACCTGGTCAACGTGACCCAGGTGAGACTCGAGGTCTTTCGAAAAGACGATTACGTCGTCTAAGTAAACAAGGCAGGCACGATTGCCAACGTACTCCGGAGAGGATTATGTCCAACGTCCGCTGAAACGTAGCGGGGGCATTTCGTAGCCCGAATGGCATTCGCACGTAGCGATACGTTCCCATGAAAGACGTAAACGTTGTCTTATCACGGTCCTCGGCGGAGACGGGCACTTGCCAGTAACCGGCGTTACAATCGAGTGTCGTAAAGATGGCGGCGTCGCCCAACGAATCAAGGCAGTCTTCCATACGAGGAAGCGGGTACGAATCAGCGATCGTTTTCGCGTTCAAACGCCTGTAGTCGACACAGAAACGTAAGGATCCGTCCTTCTTCGGAACCAACACGATCGGTGACGCCCATTCGCTGGACGCGGGTTCGATAACCCCTTCGTTGAGCATCTTCGTGATCTGCTCCTCGGCTATCGTACGTAGAGCCGGACCCTGACGATAGGGCATTGAACGTATGGGGCCGCGTGCCCGGTTCGAGTTCGATTCGATGCTCCGTAGCATTGATTTCGCCGAGGCGTCCGCTCGTCCACATTGACGAATGTGTGGCTAGCATCTCGTTGATGCGCTTTCGTAAATCCTCGTCGTCGAGGTGCGACAAATCGATTGTCGACTGCCAATTCGTGGCGGGGTCGTTCCCCTTTTCGTTGACCAACGGGTCTGGCGTTTCGTCGCCCAACCCGTTCGTATTTGTCCGCGTCGTCGCGTCGACTAGCGGTAGGTTCAAAACCTTCGCGAGGGCTTCGCCGCCCTCACGCTTGAGTGGGACGATTCCCAACGGGGAGCGTACCGCGTACGCAATCGTTGCGCCTTTCGGCAAATCGCGGTCCTTCTTCGTGAAGTTCGACACGATGATAGAGAACGTCTCTCTCGGTCCTACGTCGACCACTCCGTTGGCTATGCGCAGCCCATGCCGGAATTGCACCGACGCTTTCGGTTCGAGGAACACGAGTCCGGTCGCATCCGTCGTCACGTTGACGGTCCGTTGCGACATCGCCGGTACACGCGTGTACTTCGTCAGGCGAACCGAGAACGTTCGGCTCGGCCGATTCGCGGCCGCGTTACGCTCGCGGCGTTTCGGGGGCTCCACGTTTGGATTCGTCTCTTCCCCCTCCTCGTACGGAGTCATCGTATCGCCCTTCGCGATAATGGGTATCGTATCCCCCCTATGGAGGTCGATTGTCTGCGCTCGACAGCGTATAGCATCGACATGCTTTGACATGAACGACGTGCACATTATAACGGGAACAGCCAGCGTGTTGGCTACGAAGAATTTTACGCGGAACAGCGAGTTCCCCAACCTGACGCGAAGCAAGATGGCGCCCTCGATCGGCAAACGTCGCCCGTTGGCGTCTCCGAGCTTCGGTAGCTCTTCGTCACGTAGACAGCGGTCAACCCAGTCGTAGGGTAGTAAACTTGTTCGTATCAAGTTGTAGCCGCTGCACGTATCCATCGCGATGGTAATCGCCCTCATCACGTTGAGGTGTATTCCTATCGTTCCGGACACGATATAATGCTTCGAAGCAAGCAGGAACGTATGCCCGTTGAGGACCAACGGTTCGGTCCTGACCGGCGCGCGGTCTACGTTTTCGCTAGCGATTCGTCGCTTCACCGCGTGAGCCCGTATGGCTTCTTTTGCGTCGACACGCTTCGTATAAGCCGCGTGCTTGGCTTTCTCGCGCTCGGAAGCGTCGTGCTTCCGGGTAGCGCGTCTCGCTCGTGTGCGAGACTTCCTCTTCGCGTGAGGTTCGTTTGTCCCGTCGGACTTCGTTTCTTCCCCCACGTCGGGTGTCGTGTGACTCGAGTTGGCCTTCGCGGCCGTGAGCTTCTCATAACTCTCGTTCGTCGGTGAGCCTGCGGAGGACCAATCATCGACGTCGGTCGTCCCCCTTTCACGTAAGGGTTCAGGCGATGTGGTGGCTCGTGACCTACATCGCCTGGTCGTTTTCCGGCGTGAGGCCGTTCGACACGTCGTCGTCGTGAGCCCACGAAGCTCGTTCGTCATCGTGACTCGTTTCCACCTCGGTGGTGTTTCGTCAGCGGGAGTCGTCACGTAGACTCCGCCGCGGCCATTACGCTGGCCATTCCGTTCGTTCGCCCACGGGCGGGGGTCACGTCGGTCATTACGAAAGTCGCCGCGGCGCCTGTCGAAGGGCCTTCCCCCGTCACGATTGGGGTTTCGGAGTATCGTAGGCGGCGTGCCGTACCTCCGCGGGTTCACGTTCCCTCGCTCACCAGGTCGTTCCTGGTTACGTTTGGCCATTCATTGGCGGAAGTACTCAGCTTGACGTGGGTTGCTCTTCACGTGGAAGAGGTAGTACTTGTACGCGAAAAAGATCCGTTGATCTGGCGTCAGACGCGGACACGTAAACGTCGAGTGGCCATCTTCGCGGCATGGCCAACACGACAGCGTCCAGTAATCATTCGGGATTACGGAGTGCGCCAATTGCGTCTGCTCGCTCGTGAGCTTCGGCACGTCCTCACATGGACGGTTCAATCGAGCTTCGAGCTCGTCCGGCTTTTCGTTTGCCGTTTTCGTATCGTTGGGCGGCGGCCCGTTCGTGAAGAGTATCGCCTCTAAATTCTCGGCAACGTGAACCGCAGCGAGCGACACGTCGTCATCATCCCTCGCGGGGATGTTCGGGTTACCATCGTGGTAACTGGGCTCGCTAGCCCGTTCGTTACGTAAGTACGCGGACTCATCGTAGTCCGCGAACTTCCTCGACTCGTGGTCGGAAATAGCCAACGTAGGCTTCACCGGAAACCGCACTTTCGGTTTCGCGGCTGACGCGACAGCTGCCGTACGTGCACGGAAGGTCGTTCCTTCGGCCGTCGCCAATCGTCTCACAACGGTGAGGTCGTTCCGTCACGGCTGCCCGCGTCGAGGGCAGTAAACCACGTACGTAGTGGTGAACGAGGAGTCGATCCGTAAACACGTAGTTGCACGCCCGCGTGGCGGTGTCGAGTCTATCAGCGTACTGATTCTCGTCCTCGTTAGGACTCTGCGTGATCATCGTGACCTTTTCGTAGGCCTCCTGCAGCACGTCGTCTTGCAGGTATCGTTTAATCAACGCGTTGATTACGTGAGGCCACGAGAACCTCTTCGTCGGATCAGTCGTGATCACACCAGTCGTACACTGGGAATCGTAGAACCGTCGGGCGTCCCCTTCGAGGAAGAAGTGCAGCGCACGTACTGCCACTCCCTCGCACACTCCGAGTGTGCTGAACCCATCACGTATTTGGGCGAGGAATCCGAGTAACGTAATCGGATTCCGGCCGGAGAACGGCTTTAACGTAGGGAAAAGTCCCTCCAGCTCACGTTTGAGCTTATGTACGCTTTGACTCTCGTTCACGTAGAGATGTTCACGTACATCGTTAAGTCGGTACATGCGGTACGACACCACGTTCGCAAATGCGTCGAGCATTGTCGTGTGCTCTGCCAACGCGTGGCAAACGGGTCCGAGGGCGTTCCCTGGTAAGCGTACCGCGTCGGCACGTTCGTTTTCGTGGACTCGCGTGTCCGTCGTGCCGAACGTACCCAGCCACGGAATGTACGTCTCACGTGGCGGGGGAGCTCTCGTATCGAATTGCGCAGCTCGTGCTGCGTCCGCCGACCGCGCGTGGTCTGGCGTATCGTTAAAACGCAGTTGCCTTCGTGGCGTCTCGTTGGGGTTGGCGATGGCTCGTTGCACTGTCGCCCCCTTCCGTACGTTGTCGGGGTCGTCGGACCGGGTGTTGGTGGGTATCCTCCCGGAACGGCCGGGGAGGATTGCGAGTTATAGGCGCGCGAGCCTTCTTCGTAATTCGGATCGCTTCCGCTCGGCGGAGCGGAACGTCCGGCGACGATTTCGTTGAATACTACGACAAACGAGTCGAGTCTTCCCTCCACGGCGGAGAGGCGGTTTCGTAAATCTTCGTTTTCCCGTTCGAGGGTCGCTGAGCGTTCACGTAACGCACGAGCTTCGCGCTCCGAGACTCCGAGTCTCTGCCTTACGGCTTCGTCGACGGCCGCGTCGCTCGCCCTTTCGATGTGACCTCGAAGGTCTTCGTACACTACGCGTAGTGCCGTGGGAGTCACGTTCCCTTCGTTGAGCTGACCGCGCGTTGCGGGGTCCATACTCACGGACTCAAACGGGCTTACCGTACGTGGTAGCTGGCCGATCGCCTCGATATCCGGCGGGATAGGTCGATCAGTCGCGAAGATCGCTTCTGCTGACAAGGCCACGTCGGCTTCGGCGTCCGCTGACGTTGGCAGCGGTTGCCTGGGCGACGCGCTGGAATTCGACACAGCGTAATTCATAGACCGTCGTCTGTAGCACGTAGCTTTCGTTAACGTAAAAGAGCTCAACCTCGTTGGTTGTCGTTATGCTCGTAGCAACTTCTAGGTCGAGAGACCAGTGTGGAACGATAGTTCGTTAGACGTAGTAGCTGGTACGAGCTAGTGGACACGCTGTCCTTACGAAACGAGACGAACGAACAGTCCACCCGCTGGTGTTTGACTGTATGTTAGGTAGAACGGTAGAGATAGGTTAGCGAGTAGACACGAGCGTCACGACGCAACAATCCACGCGAGGATTACGTTAGCAAACGAGGTGGTACGTCACCGGAGGCGCTCTCAACCAAGCCCGAGGCACTACACGCAATCAGCCTTACGTGCGGCGATGGGTAGGGAGTACGCAGCTCGACGGAGACGAAGCCTCGTAGGCAAAACGTAAACGTAAAACGTAGAAGTCAGTCGTAGACTAGAGCCGTTGCTCGTTCGATGAATTGTCCCCTTTCCCTCCCAGCACGATGCCAATACCTATATAGCCACGATGGCATCGCTTTACAGTGTAAACACTGCTCGTAACGTCCCCGAATGGGAAAGGACCTTGTGGGTCACACGTAGGGACCCGTTGGTCCGTTGGCCGTTGCCAGTACGTTCGTTGCACACGTGTGCCGGTTGCGCGCGCGCATGCGCCAGCAATGTTCGTGCATTGCTGTCGCCGGTCGTGTCCGCCGAAATTCGAATCCGCGGAAAACGTAAATATTTGCAATTTCGGAATTGCCACGTATACTACACTATGCAATGATCTTGCACCTGCCGATCCGGCTACAACCAATACTATTGGACAAGCACTTGGGTTCATGCGGCTTGCATACACACCCTAATCACTAGTCAATAGTGTAGCTTTTTTAGACTAACTACTAGTACTTAAGCCCCTCTGACTAGCAGAGGGAGCCTAGCCTGAAAAGGTAACGTAAAGTTATTGGGACTTACGACCCCATTGACACAGCACCTCGCGGGCTTCCCGTTTATGGCAGTTCGAGATTCCGTCCTCTTGAGACAACGCTCTCACCAGCTTCGTGGCTCATATTTTACGTCCCTTGCTCCATCGATACGCCCAGCGCGTGAGCACCCTCCCACTTAAAGCGGATTATTGGCTTACCGCCAACGCGAAAACTACGTGAATCTTTTGGATTCGTTTGCTCTACCGCTCACCTCGCTACGAGGCTGGGGACCCTGTAGGCATCTAGCTACTACATTGGTCTCTCCACCTAGAATCCTGAGATTCGTATCGCACTTTCGCATAAACAATCTACGTGTCTTCCATAAAGCTGGTCGACAGCATTGGCATTATGCCGCAGAGAAATTCCCCTGGTCACTCTGGTCCAGAGTCGGGAAGCGACACTTCCGATGCGGAGTTTTTCGCGGAAGGCTGAGCTGCCTTGAGAGCGTTGCACGAAAGTGCTGACCAAATCTTCAACGAGAAGATGACCACATTTTAAAATGAGTTTAGCTCAGTCGTAGAAGAGACGATACAGAATCGTAAAACGTACATTGTCCAGGCGACAGTATCGTCCACCATCGAAGAGCTTGAGCCCAAGCTAGAGGCGTTATGCCGTGACATCATGGATGATATCCAAGTTGACTTTCTCTCCCGAAGCATGGAAGAAGATCAAGAGTGATTTCCACCAGCGGGTCCCACCTAGAGACTCAGGTCCATGAGTTGCAAAACCGTAATGTCTCAGGAGTACCAAGTTCCACACATTTCCCCTTTTCATCCTGAAAGCAGGACTGCCGAAAGAGCAATTCGTCTGTGTTTTCGGAAGTGGACGCGGACGTCCAGTCTCTCTAGTACGGGTCCTAATCGGCCCCGAGATTTACTAGAACAAATG
Source organism: Asparagopsis taxiformis (assembly GCA_030407315.1). NCBI lineage: Eukaryota > Rhodophyta > Florideophyceae > Bonnemaisoniales > Bonnemaisoniaceae > Asparagopsis > Asparagopsis taxiformis. The sequence goes on along the minus strand of JALQPE010002370.1, from coordinate 4,411 downwards.
AACGTCCGCGTCCAAAAAAAATAATTTTTTTTGGATGCGGACGTCCACTTTCTCTAGTACGTTCGGCGGAATACTTGGGCCCGACATCCACTTTCTCTAGTATGTTCGGCGGAATCCTAGGACCCGACATCCAGTATACAATATATCAGCGAAAACCGGGAGGGAAGAAATTACAGCTGGTGGTAAATTCAGGGCCCATATCGGACCGTATTTTATTCTGTCATTTACGAAACTGTGGTATACAATACGTCTCTCTAGAATAGGAAATACATCTCTGGTCAGAATAGGAAATAAATATCTGGTTAGAAAAGGAAATACGTATCCAGTCAGAATACGGAATATGTATCCAGTCAGAATACGGAATATGTATCCAGCCAGAATATGAAATACGTATCCAGCCAGAATACAAAATACCTGTCAGCATATCGTCGATCACCGATCTCCTCAATATCGCGTTCTCCCTACCATCCGAACGCCATGCACCACCATCCGCACATACTTCAAGAACCCTCACGACCTAGATTACAAAAAATCCGCTCCTTCCCAATACCATCCCCGCTTTCCTCGAAACACCCCAGCCCATTAAATCATCAAGACATCAAACACGAACATGGTCAGCAAAATCTTACACGACTTGAAACCCACTCTCACTTCTATCGTATGCCCGAAAAATATACACATACCAGAACACCTCACAGCTTCATTCCCCATCTTCCTAGATCCCTTCTTCACTCTCCTTCAGTCCGGCCGTTCCTGCTTCACCACTCCTGCATCACATACACAACATCAACCCCAACAGTCAGATTCAAAAGCAACGCTTACCACGCCAGATATCCTAGAAACTCCCTTACTTACCTCTCATCCATCCTACACAAATACAAACCATGATCCAAAAACCTTGCTATGAATAATCGAAGTCAGCAGTCCATATCTCGCAAAAAACAAGTCTTGGTGCTCAGTGAAACTTACCTTCCGTCATCAACATCCTGCATCATCTACACAACATCGGAATCAACTACAACAGTCAGACTCAAAACCAACCTTCCCGCACAGCATACTTTCAAAACTTCACGTACCTCTCTTCCATCCTCCGCTCAATACACACCATGCGTCAACAGGCTTCCAATGAAAAAATATCGCATCAACGGAAATAGTCAGACTCAAAACCCACGCTTCCCTCAATGCATACCATCGAGGGTAGAGGATGGAACGAAGGTACGTGCGCGAATCTTGATCAAGATTCGCGCACGTACAAAGCAAAGGCGGTCAAAGAATCTCAGTCGGTGATGAGGGCGGAGTGGAACTGCGGCGTCGACGCGGACAGCTTTCTGCGTCCGCTTAAGTCTTGCTGTGCATACTCGAAATCATCGCCGGCAGAGAGATGAGTATGGCCCAAGCCACGGTCTCTGAATCCCCGAACAATGAGATCCGGATCGAGGACAACGAATATAACATATAATCATATATATGAGATCCATTTGCTTTCCTTACATGATCCGTGGCATATCCGCTGTAAAGCACATTCAGATTCCACGAAGTTCGGAAATAAAAAAGTTTATTATTACAAATGAATTAATTGAAAATTCATGTCCCAGGCAGTCGTTCGTCCTTCCATGCACACGTTGCCAGCACGCAATGTGATTGTAACAGTTGGAAATGATTGAACTCTTGGTTAAATTCCACCGTTGGGATGTCAGCTGGAGTGAGCACAAAACTACTACCCACAAAACTACGAACACGTTACATTCCAAGTCTCGAAAGCACCACAAAATAAAATTGGTCGCATCTGGACGGCACAGTCTCCCCTGTTCAGCTCGCAATCCCTCCCTTTTGCGTCAAAACTCGACATGGAATGCAAGTATGAAGGGTGCTTCTACTACTGCGTAGATGGTTATGCGCTCGCGCTGCATGAGCGACATGTCGCTACCGTTTCAACCCCTCTCCCCAACATTTCAACAACGCTCGTGTCCCTGCCGTCACCCATGAGCCTGCTCGAAACGGCGACCATGATTCCCGCAACCCAGCTCCCCAGACCCAGAATCTGGTCGTGCTTCCTCCAGCGACTCACCCTGTGACGCTCCACTGCCACCAACCTCAACCCCCTCCGCGCAGACCTCCTCGTGCAATCCCTCGCCGCCAGTCTCACAACCCTCGAGTACAAGGCCGGCGCTGGCCCGCGTGAGCGAAGTAATCACCATCCTACAAGACCCCGCATTCTCCCTAGAAAAGTTCAACAGCGCCGTTCGCACCGTAGAAGAATGTCGCCACGTTACCGCTTCCATGGTCGAAACACATTTCCGCACCGAAGGTTACAAGAGCCACATCATTCCAGACAAAACTGGTAAGTACTCGGCACAGCTGTACCTCCGCGACCCCAGTCGACATGCTCCGGCAGGCAGTTAGCACTGGCTAACGACCACAAAATACTCTCTTCCTTCCACCCGCAGCCCCCACAGGACGCGCCCAGCCGGCACCGCAATAATTCTCATCCCCTACACACAGAATTCGCGAAAACGCTGCACCAGGTTACTAGACAGCGCGTGCGGCTCTCTCGGAAGATCCACAGGTTCGTATGGGCAGAGGAAACTGATCCAAACCTTCCTCCTTTGCCGGCCTCCTCCAAGTGTACTCCGACAAGAGCAGCAGCACAAGCCTCAAGAGCTCCGCAATCGTCGCGCATACCCCATACACGTCACACTGCTCAACTTTCCTCCGCCCCCCTCCGTCGCCACTGCATCCGTACCGGGCCTCACCATCGTCGGGTATCTTCCGTACATTGTGAACCCTTCGTCCAACGCCTTGTTTCGGTGATGAAATGCCGACAACCTCTAGTTCTGCTAGTCGCGCTCGCAAAATTGATATTCTTCATAAAGACACCTCGAAAAAGTGTTTTCGTTCCCTATCCACCGCGTTTCTCTTCCGGGTTCCCATGCACAGACTCCACTGCAACTGCCCGCCAATGCTTTCCCATCCTAGCCAATTATTGCTGCGACTTTTCCAGAGGCCAAAGAGCTGTCATGCACTCGCAACAAAGCACTACCACCACACATCCCTTGCAACCGCTGCTACATCCCCGCCACTCAACTTGAATCCAGCGCGCCACACCCAGCCCCGCTCCCTCGATGATACACGCTCTGCACGCCAAGAGAGCGCTCAGGAGCATACAACTGCTCCGCTCGAAGCTCTCTCCCTCCTCGAACAACACTCTGTCCTCGATCGACCGCTCTTTTACCCACCAACAGTCCCCAGACCCTACAACATTTTCTCCTTCGAGCCTCTGCACAATCTCCACCTCGGCATCTCCAAGCTCATCAAACAGTGCATTGTCCACCGCCTCAGCTCCCCAGACACTCTCCACCACCACTGCCTCCCATTCCGGGACACCTCGCACCTTCAAGAAGGTGAAAAAATCCATCCTCGGCCGGCTCAAACAGCATTCTGTCCGCTATCGAACGCGACTACTACATCACCGGTCTTCATGTCGACTTCTCCAAGGGTGAGAAGGGCACCAATTTGAACGGCCTCTTCACGGAGGACGGCATACGCGGCATGCTCGCAGCCAAAGACTATCACCATGTCGACATGGTGTTCCTTTCATCGCAGCATTCATTGACACATGCTGTGACGAAGTAGAGAGCAGCCCCCCTCACTTCCATCTGCACGCAATACTCTGACCTCGTCGCATGGGTCATGAAACGCGGTCGCATCAAGCACTGGACTGCCGCCGACCGAACTAGAAAGCCTCCAAAACTCCATTTCCTATTTTCAAACAATCACAATTGCTCTCCACCCTCGGCCCATTCCACACCACAGGTCTCAAAACTTTCAAGTTCCATCTTCTAGACCATCTTCCCGGTGACTTGCAGAGATATGGCGCCCTGGAAACACATTGATGCAGGCCCCTACGAACACTCGCATCTTCTGTTCAAACAGAGTTATAGGAAAACCTCTCGAAGGCGCTCCACAGCCATGGAAGAGGACTATTCGCCACATGGAATTCTCCTTGGCCACTCCAACTGGTCACACCCCATCCAACACATTGGGAAACGCACGCATGATATTCGCCCACACAGACGGGTGCAGTACTCGTTCGCGAACGGATTCACCGTTGCACTGCACGACTTTGCCTCCCCCTGCTGCCCGATGCAACCCTCCTCGTTGCAGATATCGACGGACGCCCGATCCTGCCACTCTTTTGCCTCTGCACAACTCCTCGTTCCCTGGCTAACTGGCACCATAACGCTATTCCAGCAACTCGGTGACCACAGCTGCACAAACGTTCCTCACCCTCGCTAGACCTGCGCGCCACGGCAGAAGGCCCTCCAATACATGACATGGACATTTCCGTCACCGCGGTAAAGTCCGCCTACGTCATGGGAGGGTACGTCCCAGATGCCGACGACTTTGACCC
>JALQPE010002369.1:0-13136 GCA_030407315.1 Asparagopsis taxiformis | reverse complement strand
GGACGTCCGCGTCCATTTCCGAGAACACAGACGAATATTGGAGCCTGAATCATTGCATCTTTCAACTTTTGGAAAGCTTCATCACAGATTTCATCCAATTGTCCAATACCCTTTTCTTTCTCGTCAGATCCGTCAATGGAGCCGCAATCCCAGAGAATTTCGGAATGAACCTTCGGAAAAACTGTAAGAGACCAAGGAAAACTTCTCAACTCTGTCAATGATTTTGGTTTTGGCCAGGTTTTAAGGACGTCAACCTTTTCTGGATTAACCCTGATGCCGTCTCTACAACCAAAAATCCCAAGAAGTCGATCTCTGTCTGAAGGAATTCACATTTCTTTGGAGAAACGTACAATTCATTTCTTTCAGACGTTCCAATACAGTTTCCAAATTCCGAAAATGTTCCTCTTCCGTCTTGCTGAATACTAGTAGATCATCCATGTAAACAACCAAGAAAACATCAATGCAATCATAGAAAATCTGGTTCATCAAGGTCTGAAACGTTGCAGGAGCGTTACACAAACCCATAGGCATGACAAGATATTCGAACTGCCCATATTTTGTATTAAACGCTGTTTTCTCGATGTCTTCCGGCTTCACCCTGATCTGATGGAACCCCGTCTTGAGGTCTAGTTTTGAAAAATATTTTGATCCCCCAAGGCGATCAAACATTTCATCAGATCTCGGCAATGGAGCATTGTTCCCCTTCGTGATTCGATTCAAAGCTCGATAATCGACTACTCCACGAAGCTTGTCTTTCTCTTTGACAAAGAACAGAGGAGCTCCAAAGGTGACTTACTTGATCTTATTTTTCCTTTCTTCAGCAGTTCCTCGACATATTCTTTAGCTGCTCTTAGTTCCGCAGGAGACAGCTGAAATAGAGGTCTCAGTGGAGGTTTAGCATCTTTCTGAACATCGATCGCGTGATCTACTGTTCGCTTGGGAGGAAGTCCATCTGGAAGATCACTTCTGAACACTTCCTGGTACTTTGTCAGTAACTTCCCCAACCTCTCACTGTGTTTGGAACCTTTCATTCCCTGAATATTTTCCTTTTTGAACACTTGATACACTTCAAAGTCATTACTGTTCTTCCTGTTCCGTAACATTTTTCTGAATTTTCTCACTCCAAGATTCGTCACATGAATCCTTGGATCATCAGGATCTTTACAGGCGTGAAGCAACTGATGGCCACATTTCACAATCCTTTTTTTTGTAATCGATAACTGGATTGTGGGCGACATGCCATGGCATCCCAAAAGAACATCATACCTACAATTGGCAACAACCCAATTTGATGTATAGGTATGTGAACCCATATTCAATGTTCCTTTGATGATTACTTCAGATGCTTCTTCCGTGGAACCTTTTCGAGAGTGCGAGACTTGTATTTTCTCTTTCTGAATCATGAAATTTCCTCGAGATTTCTGCTCCTCAGAAACTCGGCCCCTACTACGTTGGTATTGCATCCATCATCTTTCAATACTTTGACTGGTAATCCGTTCAACTTTCCATGGAAAACCAATAATGGATCTACTGGTATAGGGTCATCAGTAGTGATGCTTTCTTTCCCAACAATAGTATTTGATTCAGCTTCCAAGACTCTCGGCTCTACACGGCCCTTCTCCTGCCTTGGAACAGCCCTTCCTGGCTTTTCTGGTCTCTTAACTTGCGCATCAGCGCATCGAACATTCACACTCCTTTCAGGTCCATCCTGAGCTACGTACTTGTTTTTAACTTGTTTTTAGGAGGACCGACTAGTTTTCCTGTGGAAAGGAACTTGGTGCTCCCCAATGAACCTGAGTGTTTGTTCGTATTAAGCCTCTTCTTGACTTCCCCTTTGTGCCTATACGCTCTGCAACCGGGCTTGTGACATACAAAGCATAGGTTCTCACGAATATCCTTCCTCTTCTGGGCATTCATGGAATGGCTTTTCTCGAAGTTGCCGATTTCCATGGGAGCGTACCCGGAATAACTTGAAGGAACAACTTTTCCTGTATAGAACCCAGCTCCGTAATAAGCACCATCAACGCTAAGAGCAATATTTGCAGCGGCATCAAGGTCCGATGGATTGTTCTTGCGAACATCAAGAAGAATATGAGACTTGAGACCTTCACAGAAACGAGCCAACTTCTCACCCTCACTCATATCCTGGATATTGATTACGATGTTCCTAAACTCGGAAAGATAGGCAGAAACGCTTGTTTTCTGTTTCAACTTGCTGAGCTTATCGCGAGCTCTAACAGCACTATCTTGAGGAACGAACTCTTGAATAACCAGGTTTGAGAAGGCCTCCCAAGAATCAGGCATTTTCGCTCCGTTGACAACGGTAAACCACCAGTTGGCAGCCACCCCTGTCATGAACGTCGAAGCGAAATCAATAGCTTGTTTATCGGATATTTCTGCATCCGAGCCTACCTGAATGAGAGAAATGTACCTTCCAACAGAGTGTAGCCACGTCCGAACCGTAAACGCATCACGCGTTCCATCGAATGTCGGGGGCTTATTGGGCTTCAATAACGACATAATGACAGTGTTCTTCCCAAACGTAAAACCTTAAAAAAAACTTCTTTCTTCTTCAACAACAAATTTCCAGTTTCCAATTTTTGAAAGGATTCGTCCTTTGACGACGGGTCCTCTACCCGCGGAGAGAGGAATTTCAGCACTCTGATCACACCCACCCCAGGGAATGTGGTTCAACGATCCGTTCGGGATATCCCCACCAGTTTACGATGTAAACCCTTCGGTGTCCTTACCCTATAAGAAAGTTTCTCGAGTCGACCGTACCCAACTTTCCTCGAGTTTTCCTATCTCCTCTCCACCCCTCTTAGTCCAAGTCCTTACCCCTATCAAGCCTGCGTTACCCGTATCCGTGACCCTGTCAGTCCACCTAGCTAACAGCCAACAAGTGGAATAGGATGTATAGGGAATACAATTGGCGACAGCACAGGACTGGTCAGAGGATAGTCTTGAGAATCAAGAATCCCTCCAGGAAGCTAGACTTCCGATCTAGGTTCTGTAAGTGGGATGTCTGGCTCTCCAGCCCTCAGACACCACCTGGCCCTCCTGCCCTCAGGTACAACCCGGCTCTCCTGCCCTCGGGTTGACCACTTACAGTCCCTCCTGTAGGCCCTTAGTTACCTGGCCTTCCTGCCCTCAGGTAACTTACCCTTGCTCAAGGGGTAGGAGACACTACAGTTCTTACACCTGGCACTCCTGCCCTCAGGTGTTCAATAACTCCCAACGATGGCTTTTCAGCCAAGAGCTTGCAGTCGGCCGGCGTTTGCCGAACTGCTCACTCAGTGCGCCCGTAGAAAGCGATGCTACCAGTGAAACGAATGTGTATACGGGATAGCTGAGTGGTAGTTGTTTTCGTTGAATGATCGATGATGCCTCCGATCCCCCAAGACCGGAGTTGACCATGCCTTTTTATACCCACCATAGAATTGTAGTTCGATGTCGAACTAATTCTAGAAAATACTAATCTAAATAAAATTATGTCATCAAATAAATCTAACATGATGCCATCATGACATCACTCGATGACATAGCCAACTAGATACTTCTAGGCGTAACAGCAAGTTACTTTCTAGCAGCCTATAGTATATGAGTAAACTTAGTGTAACTTGTAGTGTCTAGAATACACTAGTTTATGCTGGCCATTGCTGGCATCAGCTTCAGTTCGTTACAATGGGCCTCTTTGATAACACTCAAAGAGCGAGACTTTTCGTCATCCGCGTCGAGTTCACGTCGCTCCAATAATAAGCGAAGCATTGAATCACTCTTTTTCAACATTGACGGCAATATTGTTTCAGCCGTTGCAGCTGCAGACGTAATCGGAGAGACTTCGACGATCAAGAAAAAGTCACTGTCATGGAACGTATTGTCAGGACAGCCATTATACGAATCAAACCCTGACGACGAGAATATTGAAGCAGATAAGACTACAAATGCGCGAAGTGTTTCCAAACCGCGATCCCAATACTCAGTGTGGACAGTTTCGGCAATGTGACGTGCCATTATGGCAGTACATCATTCACTATCGCGACAATGGAGGATGCTGTCACATGGGCCCAGTATGTTTCCGTGCGTCTCGTTTATGGCTTGTATCAATAGGTCGAGGTATGAAATACGTCGATCTTATTACTGATAGCACACAACTCGCCCCACGTGATGAGCCCCCTTACTACCCCTACAATCACATTCACCAGCAGCCCAAGACCCTGCCACTAGTACTACCAGCTCCAACACTGACTCAGAGGTGTATGACGTATTCATTAGCCATGCTGGAACGGACAAGTTTACCATTGCCAAGCCACTCTACGATCTACTTGTCGCTCTTGGCTTCAAGGTATTTCTGGACAAGTGGAACTGAAAGCTGGGCAGAACGCACCGGAGAAGATGTACAAAGCGATGCAGACTGCGAAGATTGCTGTCATAATACTATCCCGGAGTTTGTCGCACGCAAGTGGACTTTGAGGGAACTGATGTGTTTTCTAGAGCGATTCCGCCTGGATGGTGAACTTGGAGTAATTATTATTCCTGTGTTCTACCGGTTGACTCTGGAAGACTGTAAAGACGAGAATTCGATTTTCAGTCTGACGAATGAAAATGGAGAAAGCGTTTTTCTGAAAGAAGGGTTTCTGAAGTGGATGGCGCAGCAGCAAGAGTTCAATATCAGAGAGGTGTTGAAGAGCATGCAATCGCTGAGAGGTCTGACTGGAATTGAAAATAGTGACGGGGTGACCAACGGGTCGTCGAGTGCAGAAGAGAAAGAGAGCCAGAGGGAATTCGTCAAGACCATAGCGGACGCAATTGTAGATGCAAAGGAGCGGCTGGAAAATGGAAAAGCAGCTGGTCCTAGTGGATGACGACTGCGGTAGCATGTTGGGCACAAACTCGTTACGATTGATAAAAGTAATCAATTTTTTTGACATCGTCTGGTCTGGAAATAGGACATAATCGGCGACCTGTTCGCGCGGGCGTTGCACAGGGCGTGTTATTGTTTCTTGGACATGAGGCGTCTGCGCATTTGGGATTCATTTTGGTCTGAGTCGAGGTTCGAGAGTTGATCAAGTAACCCCCCAAATCTAACTGCTGCGCGAATAATTCCAGGTGTATGCTGCTGGGCTGTGTGTGCGGCTGAAGCAATCTGTGCAAATTAGGACTGCTGAATTGCCAAGTTGATATCGCAAAAAACAATGGTTCCGCGCTGGTATATCAATGTGTGCCCTGTGTTTCTATTTTGTCATGGAGGCGGAGCCACACACGTCCGTGCAATGGGCTGCTAGTGCTCCTGCAGCGTAAGTAGCAGCAACAGCAACACTACGGGCGACATTAGATGATTCATCCTTGGTAGCTGCTCCCGCCGTTGGTACACTGTATCGTTCTCCATACTGTTCTTCTCGTCACTCTACGCTTCACGCCCTTGATATTGCACTAATTTGTGCTATGTGCGGTAAATAGTAACGACATACGAATGGTAGTTGTTTCGCCACGCGTTGGATCCGTATTCTCACCTTCTAATTTACAGAAATCGACCCAGACAGCGTCATAGTTCCCCTGTCCAGTCCGACGCACAATGAAGGCCATCTCCAATGTCTATAGATCGTGTCCAGACCCTTTTGCCTATTCTATCGTTACCTCTTTCTATTGGCAAGGTCGACTGTGACCAGCAACCTTGTCAGACTTGGATATTTTGACATGTTCCCCATCACAGAGTCGTGATATTTAGATCTGTAATATCTTTTCTATTCTGGATGTCCCAGAAGAGCGCTCTGCCGAGATTGGCATCGTGAATATTTAGCCTCAATCTCACCTCCCTTGGACAATATTTCTTGTTCCAATATCCCACGTTGTCATTGTTCGGATCCGGATGCGCAATCGATTTCAGTTTGCTGGAAGAAGTTGGTATTTCGAAATGCTTTGAACAGGCTCTTACGAGCTCTGGTTTTGTATTTTCTTCAATGCAGCTCGTTGTGCACATAGCTTTTCAGACGCTTCCGATATGAAACTTGAATCTTGACGCGGATATCGAGAGAGCATCGTTGTCGGAACCAGCGACTGGTGATGGGCACTTCTATTGTTCGACAGGCCCCTTTCCTGACCCTGAACAGTCATGGAGCCCAGTAGTGTGATTCCAGCTGACATATATTCGGTTTCTAGCTTAAGAGGGCGTGTTTAGAGCGCATACTGCAAAAGTAGCTTTGTCGTAGAGGATTGGTCATCCTACGGCAGGAGGTCGACTAGCCTAGAGGGGTGTCGATACAGGAGTGCAGATGTGCGAGCAGCAAGAGTTACAAATTGTGCAACTCGGTCGCGTCCTCCCAGCAAACGGTGCAAATAGTATTCACGGTGGAGTGTGCCAGCCATTTCGGCGGCCGTTTGTGCAGTCGCAATGTCTGTGACACGAGTCTTGAGGAGCGTGCGGACTGCATTACGGGCGGGAGGGTTGTGAGGGAGCCGGGAACGCTGTGTCGTATGGACGGGGATGATCAGTTCGACTGCCTCAAATGGTAATTGCTGATTCAACGAAAACATGTTGAGAACAATTCTTCCGCTTGCGAGAAAAAGAAACGCCCATGCTGGCGATGGGAGTTTAAAACGGCGAAATGCAGGACGACGCGGATGCAACTTCCCTGAGTGTGTGATACACGGCCAAATTAACTCAACGGTGAAATTTTTGTAGTCGTAGAACGGGGGAGGGCGAAATGGAGAAGGGAAGAGTTATCTCCGGCGTCCCGTTCATTTCATGCAATACGCGTACAAGCGTTTTGCCCTGATGAACACCACGCACACTTGATAGGTTTCCGCGGCCGGTGGACAGGGAAGATATGTTTTTGACGCTGGGCGGGACGCAGTATCTGACGGAAAATAAAAAAATCCTGAGGTTTTTTCAGACAGGCAGATAGGCATGAAAATCTCGCTCTCGAGAACTAGCTCAGCATGCTCCTCCAATCTGCGATCAAGTTTAGAATTGTTCGATTCCTTTAGCAACGAGCGGTCGGTCAGCACGGCTTTTTGTTGTGCTACGTGTTGCAGCCAGCAGATTGCAACTTGCCACGCTGCATGCCTTTGGTCATTCGCGACCGTCGGCATCGAACCAGTACAGCGTGTGTCATGTGAGTCATTCACCGGTCCAACCTCCTCCAACCCGAACCCGCAGACTCTCTTGTTCACGAAACGATAACTTGATCTGCGACACTGCAACCATTGCTACCCGTCTTGTGCGTTCTGCTTTTTCACTCTTCATAGTGCAGTAGCTCAACCTGCAGTTGAATAATATGTTTCAACGCAATTGTGAGCTTGCACGCACTGATATCTCAAGCTGACTCTACACATATCTCATTCTTCTGAATCTATGTCACGCGATATCCCATCGTATCACTTTCGGGACTTCCCTCAGTCTGCGAAACATTTGTCCGCCCTGTATTCAGAGTCTTTTCATTCACCTTGTTCAGCATTACTGTGCTTTAGAAAGCATATGCAAGTATTCAATGTAACAGCGATAACATTGATACCTCAACTAGCACTGAGACACGTTGTCTCCTTTCACACCCGCTTGCACGCCAATATCTGCGGCCATCTGATGTGTCCATGATGCCATCCTCCACTTCCAGTTCAATACTGCGGCATGTGTCATACACCCGCACGCAATGCGATTTGTCCAAGAGAAAATGACGGTGGTAATTTCCACTGCTTTGAGAAATGTAATTGCAGTCCGACTGATCCATACCAGCTGGTCGGAGCGTCGCCGTCAAGAGTCGCGCAACTTGTCTTCCACCAACGGTTCCCTTTGCGTACCCATGCCCTTCAAGCTGCCTCGCAGTGAAGCGCACATGACGATATAATGTTCCCCAATCAACGTAAGTCGGGGAATTGATGCCCGTGTTCCGCAGAAATGAGTGGCTCTAATCCACGCCTTGCCTGCCTATGCCACAATGTTTTTTCAGTGCTTAGTCCACCCATTCTAGGTATCTTACGCCTCGACACCCTGTCTAGCAATTCGACAAGTTTATCAACACAACTATGCTATGAAATCATACTATCACACTTGCGCGCTGCTGGGGCCTGCAGCTCAGCCACTTTCCAATCGCTTCATCACCTCTCCGATAGCATCCCTAATGCTCTCGATAATTTTCCCCCGCTTCACTACTTCCTCGCCACTATCACCACGCGTTACCCCCCTATTCTCAATCCCTGCAATATTAGTCACTGCTCCCAGAGCTTCCATGATCTCCAGCATTTCATAATAACCCTCCTTCCCGATCCGCTCCAGAAACCCGTCCGCTGCAAGCCCATAGTCATCCTTGTCATTTTCAGTCCAGCCAGCAATTTCCGGTCCTTGCAGTCAAGCAACGACAATCGGTAAAATACAGGAATGCTGATTATTCCAAGTTCACCACCCACACGGGATCGGTCCAGAAAGCGCATCAGTTCTTTCATTGGCCATTGCCGCGCTGCAAACTCCGGCGACAGTATCACGACAGCAATCTTCGCGGTTCACATAGCTTTGATCATTTTCTGAGGTGCTTTATGCCCAGCCTTTATTTCGGCCCTGTCCAGAAATACTTTCTATCCCAGCAGGGCCAGGAGTTTGTATAAGTTTTCGGCAATGGTGAACTTATCTGTACCGGCATAGCTAATCAAAACATTGTACACATCGTATACATTAGTACTTGTTCCTTCGGCTGGGCCCTGTGACGGGGATGGAAGGGGTTTCGAGAGGATTGGCAGAGGAAATGCATCGGGTAACGGAAATCAGGTGTGGGCAGTGATGAGATCGATAAATAGCAGGCCTTTTCGTCTTGACGAAATCTGAAACGAATGTGTATACGGGATAGCTGAGTGGTAGTTGTTTTCGTTGAATGATCGATGATGCCTCCGATCCCCCAAGACCGGAGTTGACCATGCCTTTTTATACCCACCATAGAATTGTAGTTCGATGTCGAACTAATTCTAGAAAATACTAATCTAAATAAAATTATGTCATCAAAATAAATCTAACATGATGCCATCATGACATCACTCGATGACATAGCCAACTAGATACTTCTAGGCGTAACAGCAAGTTACTTTCTAGCAGCCTATAGTATATGAGTAAACTTAGTGTAACTTGTAGTGTCTAGAATACACTAGTTTATGCTGGCCATTGCTGGCATCAGCTTCAGTTCGTTACACTATTCCCCCCCTCACACAGTTGATGTCCTCATCAACATAGTTATTCATCATGATATTCCGGTAGAATATTCTTCTTTCGGATGTATTCTAACCATATTCCAGTCTTCGTGCCATCTCTGTCTATGAAATCCCTCGTAGGTTGCCATGAAGCATCATGCGTAGGACTACCTTTCATCAAGGTTAGGAACTGATATCCTCGTCCTCTTTTTCTATGATTCAAGATCGCTTCAACCTCGATTTCATCACCTTCAATAGCAGGGACAGGGGCCGGTACAGGAGGTATTGGAGCAGCAATATCACTCGGTTGTTCTATATGAGGAATTGTGTGGCTGACATTAACAACAGGATGAATCTTGATATGATCAGGAAGATCCAACCTAACTGCATTTTTGCCTATCAATTCCTTCACAACAAACGGTCCAAAACGTCTTGCTGTCAACTTCTCCTTTTCCTGAGACTGGGAGTATGCATCCCTGAACAAAGACCTGTTAATCCATAACTTGGATCCCACCCTATAGTCTGGATCCTTGAACTTTCTGGAGGCATACGCACTCTGTGCTGCTTTCGCAATGTTGTAAGAGTACTTAGCATCTTCAAGAGAAGCTGTAAGCCGTTTCTTGAATTCCTCAACACTTTGCACAGGTATCTCATTTCCAGACACAAAGTCCAAAGGAGACTTTGGAATCCATCCCAGGTCCAGCTCAAAAGGGGACATACCTAGATCTTCAGAAACAGCAGAATTGTAGGAAAACTCTGCAGATGGTAGAAGTTCATCCCAATTGTCTTGGTTATAGGAACAATAGCACCGAAGATAGTTCTCAATCATCCGATTCATGATTTCGGACGTGCCATCCGTCTGTGGGTGCCTGCTCGTAGACATCTTGAGCTTAACGCCACAAGTTCCATCAAACAATCCCAAAACTTGGATGTAAACTTTCTATCTCGATCCGATACCACATTGTCAGGAAGTCCATGAAGCTTGAATATGTTGGAGAAGAATGCATTCGCAACATCCTCAGCAGTGTCAGTACATCTTGACTTGATAAAATGAACTCTTCTCGTCAACCGGTCTACCCAGGTAGTTATGGCATCATAACCGTCTTTTGTCTTGGGTAGACTTACGATAAAGTCGGTTGCTAGAGATCCCCATCTTCTCTCAGGAATCTCTAAAGAAGTTGGATCAGTCAACTTCTTCTGATTAGAGTCTTTGTATTGCTGACACTTCATGCATCCCTCCACATACTTCCGGACATCCGGGCTTTGTGTCTCCAATGGAATTTTTCAAGTCTTGCTAGCGTCTTCAAGAACTTGAAATGACCGCTTATCCTAGAGTCATGTGCCATTTGCAAAATACTGGACACAGACCTTCTCGGTACACACAACTTTCCATTGTGAAATAGCCTCGCCCGTTCACGACAAAACAATGGTATGATCTTTTCCAGTTTCCGTTTCTGAATCTCATCTTCAGGAAAATCTCCTTCCATGGCTCTTACCACTGGTCCGAAGAACTGGTCATCATCATATCGGGTTACAATGTCCTCAAAATTGATTTCAGGTACTTCAATATTGCTAAATGAAGCATTTCGCCCAGTTATAACGTGAGGAGCCCTTGATAAAACATCACCCAATACATGAATCTTGCCAGGTTTGAGGGTTATCGGGAATATACCAAAGTTACCTAGAGTTTCCAACCATCTCGCTTCTTTTCGACTCAACTTGGCTTTCGAAAAGAAACTCTTTAGCACTTGGTTGTCTGTGAATATTTCAAATTCAACTCCTTCGAGGTAACATCGAAATCTTTCCAAGAAACAAATCAAAGCCAAAAGTTCTCGGTCATTCGCTGTATAATCTGCCTCAGTGGATGATAACTTCTTTGAGTAGAAGGCAATAACACGATCCTTCCCATTCTCGTCCAGCTGAGTTAGAGTACCACCAACAGCGAGCTGAGATGCATCAACATGACCTCGGAAGGCCTTTCTCCAATCAGGTGCAACTAATATTGGAGCCTGAATCATTGCATCTTTCAACTTTTGGAAAGCTTCATCACAGATTTCATCCCATTGTCCAATACCCTTTTCTTTCTTCGTCAGATCCGTCAATGGAGCCGCAATCCCAGAGAATTTCGGAATGAACCTTCGGAAAAACTGTAAGAGACCAAGGAAACTTCTCAACTCTGTCAATGATTTTGGTTTTGGCCAGGTTTTAAGGACGTCAACCTTTTCAGGATTAACCCTGATGCCGTCTCTACCAACCAAAAATCCCAAGAAGTCGATCTCTGTCTGAAAGAATTCACATTTCTTTGGAGAAACGTACAATTCATTTCTTTTCAGACGTTCCAATACAGTTTCCAAATTCCGAAAATGTTCCTCTTCCGTCTTGCTGAATACTAGTAGATCATCCATGTAAACAACCAAGAAAACATCAATGCAATCATAGAAAATCTGGTTCATCAAGGTCTGAAACGTTGCAGGAGCGTTACACAAACCCATAGGCATGACAAGATATTCGAACTGCCCATATTTTGTATTAAACGCTGTTTTCTCGATGTCTTCCGGCTTCACCCTGATCTGATGGAACCCCGTCTTGAGGTCTAGTTTTGAAAAATATTTTGATCCCCCAAGGCGATCAAACATTTCATCAGATCTCGGCAATGGAGCATTGTTCCTCTTCGTGATTCGATTCAAAGCTCGATAATCGACTACTCCACGAAGCTTGTCTTTCTCTTTGACAAAGAACAGAGGAGCTCCATAAGGTGACTTACTTGATCTTATTTTTCCTTTCTTCAGCAGTTCCTCGACATATTCTTTAGCTGCTCTTAGTTCCGCGGGAGACAGCTGAAATAGAGGTCTCAGTGGAGGTTTAGCATCTTTCTGAACATCGATCGCGTGATCTACTGTTCGCTTGGGAGGAAGTCCATCTGGAAGATCACTTCTGAACACTTCCTGGTACTTTGTCAGTAACTTCCCCAACCTCTCACTGTGTTTGGAACCTTTCATTCCCTGAATATTTTCCTTTTCGAACACTTGATACACTTCAAAGTCATTACTGTTCTTCCTGTTCCGTAACATTTTTCTGAATTTTCTCACTCCAAGATTCGTCACATGAATCCTTGGATCATCAGGATCTTTACAGGCGTGAAGCAACTGATGGCCACATTTCACAATCTTTTTTTTGTAATCGATAACTGGATTGTGGGCGACATGCCATGGCATCCCCAAAAGAACATCATACCTACAATTGGCAACAACCCAATTTGATGTATAGGTATGTGAACCCATATTCAATGTTCCTTTGATGATTACTTCAGATGCTTCTTCCGTGGAACCTTTTCGAGAGTGCGAGACTTGTATTTTCTCTTTCTGAATCATGAAATTTCCTCGAGATTTCTGCTTCCTCAGAAACTCGGCCCCTACTACGTTGGTATTGCATCCATCATCTTTCAATACTTTGACTGGTAATCCGTTCAACTTTCCATGGAAAACCAATAATGGATCTACTGGTATAGGGTCATCAGTAGTGATGCTTTCTTTCCCAACAATAGTATTTGATTCAGCTTCCAAGACTCTCGGCTCTACACGGCCCTTCTCCTGCCTTGGAACAGCCCTTCCTGGCTTTTCTGGTCTCTTAACTTGCGCATCAGCGCATCGAACATTCACACTCTTTTCAGGTCCATCCTGAGCGTACAACTTGTTTTAGGAGGACCGACTAGTTTTCCTGTGGAAAGGACTTGGTGCTCCCCAATGAACCTGAGTGTTGTTCGTATTAAGCCTCTTCTTGACTTCCCCTTTGTGCCTATACGCTCTGCAACCGGGCTTGTGACATACAAAGCATAGGTTCTCACGAATATCCTTCCTCTTCTGGGCATTCATGGAATGGCTTTTCTCGAAGTTGCCGATTTCCATGGGAGCGTACCCGGAATAACTTGAAGGAACAACTTTTCCTGTATAGAACCCAGCTCCGTA